>JAFBJR010000194.1:9247310-9265815 GCA_016785285.1 Brachirus orientalis | reverse complement strand
TATAAGTGCTGGACTCCTGTAGACCAAGGCTGGAAGTGGTGGGAGCCCAGGTAAACTGTGTGGGACAGAAAACACACATGTTGGCCCATTTGAGACAAGCCTTTTCTAATCTCTCTCTCTTTTTTCCCCAACAGTGAGTGGGAATACCGGTGGAAATATGATTAGGCAGAGTCTGTCAAACATTTCCCAGCACAGTGGGAAAGTCAAAACACAATAGTCTATCAGTCTGCGAATGTTTTCTTCCCTCCCAACACAGGGAGCTGCGCGGAAAAATGTAAAAAATGACAATGATCTGAAAACTTCACCGAGACAAGCGGCGTGAAAACACACAGTCAACACGCGCGCACACACACACACACTTACAGAGAGAGAGTCTCGCACAAAAGGGCTCTAAAGAGAGAAGAAGAGATAACTTTAGTGGAGAAACTTACCTTTTTATTTCTGGCAGTCACCTTCCTGTGTGCGCTGAAAGCAGCGGGTCAATTTAGTGACTTTGTTGTAATTTGGCGCCTTGTTGTTTTCCGTAATATTTCTCAGAGGTTTGACAGTATAAGTGGAATGTTAAGTATGACTTTGGTATGAAATCAACGCACTACACTGGAAGACGAAGGGGGAGGGAGGGAAAAAAAAAACACTTTCAGGGAGGAGCCACTGGTGCGCGTCAATCAACAAGCTTGGGGGCGGAGTCGTCGTCGCAGACCACGCCCCCTTCGCATTACCCAACCCTACACAGCGACTTAAGGCATTAATACACTTAATGCTCTAATCTCTGATTGCTATTGATCTTTACTCCAGCTTGCACAGTAAACAGAGGTCAATATGAAATTTTCAAGTCATTTTCAAAGCGAAAACAAAAAGAAAATGAAATGAGCCAGAATATAAATTTCTTTAATTTACTTGTTTTGTTTTTTTTTAAATGTGTTTATTAATTAAAAAAAATATAGGCCAGAATTAAAAATAGGACATCCTCTACACTAATATATGCTCATTAGATGTTTCCCAGGATCACAGCAAGGGCAGTTGTGATTTTTAACACATACAGATTGGCATTTTACATTTTCCCTGAATCAGCCTAAACTCTATTGTATATTATCCACACGGTAAACAACGAGAAGTGTTTCAAGTGTGTCAAACTCTTGAGTATTTTAAGAGGACACAGTGGCAAACTGAAATTATCCAGTATACGCAGTTGCTTATTCTGCTTATCCAGAATAAGCAGTTGTGCTTGTTCATTCAATATGGATTTTTACTAAATTACAAAAGCTTTTGTTTATCAACAGCAAACAGAAAAGAGAAAATGGAGTGCATATATGATCCAGTGTTCAGAAGAATTAGTTATTCATCGATACATCTATTTATTTGTTTGAATAGAAATCTAATTATGCTATTGTCAAAAACAGCCAGTCAAATAAAAAAGTTAACTGACTTACCTCTGCCAGATGAGTATGTGGGTGTCTGTCAATATACAGTATGTGTACATGAATCTCTAACTTTCGTTCGTTTATTTAGTTATTTGTGTTTTCATTATTTTATAACTACTTTTCTCCAGGGCCAACTCTTGCCCTTATTAAGTGGGCAATGTGTTTCCTGTGAACATATCTTAAAAAAAGGTATAAACAAGAATTGAAGTATATCATATATGGTATGTGCAACAAGTATAAAATGAATCAGTATCAGCCATATAATCAGTAGGAAATAAATATTTGCAAATCTGATATTTACATCAAAACCCAACACAGGGTTTTGCCCTAAACTTAAAGTACCAAAACCAGATTGATCAGTATTTACCATATTTATCAATATCCTTTTGTCTGATCATTCTTAAAGCATCTACAAGGCAACACGCTGATGTTAGGGAGACTTCAAGTCAAACCCATTTATTGCTTTTTATTTACTTATTTGTTAACATAGGTTACAGATTTTATTTAATTTTATTTAAATGTAAGTCGGGTGAACAACATGAGGTAAGTGATAAAATGCCAATGAAGAAAAATGTCCTGCAGTCATGGAAGTAAAGACAGACCTAATGCAAACATTTCCTACAGGTCCCACCTTTTGCTGATTTCTAACAAACCTTCTGTCTCTACAAAGACAATTCAGGAACAAAGTGTTATCTACACTCTCTTATTGGTCCCTTTTGTTATGACTAAACCGTATGTGGAGATAGTGCTGTATATTCTATGAGAATGGTTGGGAAAAAGGAAAGTAACAAAGGCAGACAAACTGGTTGGTCTCCAACAAGTTTATGACCTAAAACGTCAGAGAAAAAAAAAAAAAAGCAGCGTGTGGGTTCAGATGATAGAAGATCAGAAGACAGTGAAGTCTCCAGAATGATGAAGCTGCTTTAGGACTAACCACAGCAAAGGTGAATGAAATGCAGAACTACATTTGAGGGAGGCACTGCAGCAATATTTGATTTGTTCTGTAGAAAGAAAGCTCAAAAAAGATTATTTTGTGATACCTTTTTTAAAACTCCCCAATTTTCTGATTTAAAGACAGACATTAAAGTATACAATTTAAATAAAAAATGAAATTGACACACCCACAAACTTTTGCCCAGTAGTGCGACTCATACTCATATATAAAATGAGCTAATCTTGTGGACTGGATTAAGATGATTTAGTATAAATTTGCCACTACATTGTCTAACATGTAGGTCTTCATCTTTAAAAAGATTCACCGAGCTCTCAATTGGACAAACAATAACATTTTGCTTAACACTGGTTCTTCCATTCGTTGGCATCATTCATCACAGGGAAAAGTGTGCCTCCACACTTAGAACTTCACTATTCTGTAACAGCTCCTTCTATTGGTCAAAAATGTAGCTGCAACATTTCAACATGTATTTATAGACTACAGTGTCACTAAAGCAAATGCTACTGTATGTTTTGTGCGAAAATGATAAGCACTTTATGTATAAGCATTCGAGGATAATCGGCCTTGGCAGCTGATATAATATAAATAAAAAAAGGCAATGGTGGGAAGAGGACTTCACCTTACAGCATCTGTCCAGAGGAGCAGCCAGCTTCATGCTTCATTTAATCTGCGAGTTTGGACAACTGCCTGAGCAGGTTCAGGCAGAATTCACACCTCTCTCTGCTCTCAAGGCCTTTGGCTCGAACTGGTTTTTCATCCTGTGTAAAGCTCTCATGTAAGCTGGAGACAAGTGTGGCTTTCTCTGCAAACACGCAACTGGCCAGAAATTGGCAGTTTGATTATGTGCCAGCAGTATGCACAAAGCAGATGATAATGTCAGAACCATATTCTATAATAAAACTAAAACCCACAACGTGGGACTTTAAAGAGGGCTTGGGGGTGGCTTGCTGACTGTAAAATCCATTTTATTTTTTAAAATATATTTTTTGGCTTTTTGAATTTATTTGATAGTAATATCTGATATATAAAGAAGACATACAGGGGAAGAGAGAGAGAGAGAGAGAGAGAGGTATAATAAACATCTGCCACTGGAATCAAACCTGAGAATGGTGGGTTTTATAGTATCCAGTTTAACCACTTGCACATCATGATCTATTCACTTCTATTCACTTCTATTACAATATTGTTGTTACCAACAACAATATTGTATTCTATTACATACCAACAAACACTGCATATCTACAAAAGTAAAAAAAATACTGATGGATGAAACAGGTGGTCTGATCAGAAGTCATTATTTATTTGTTATGAAACACAGTTAAATAAAATGAAAAAGGAAAAAAAAAAAGAAATCTGTCCATTAAATCACATCCACACCAAGTTTTCTTGGATTCTTCCCAAACCTAGACCCAAACGCTCCTTCAAATCAGTTCAGCAGTTCAGTTCCAACCAAACTGTCAGGGATGAAAACATGACTTCTATTTGAAGTTAACTTGCTTCACTAAATCACATCACAATGAAAAACAAAGAAATACAACAAAGGCGGTGTTTGGGGGGGGAAAAAAACAAAGTAAAAATAAAAATATGAAAATCTACCTGAGCTCAAATCAGACCACAGCATTACAAATGGACAGAATAATAATGTTTTGTCCAAGCATCACATGTTAACATTGGAGGAAAAACAAAGACCCACTAAACCTCTACATACGTTGCTTTAACAATGTTTGTTGATCTTTGTAATTATATGATATGGACAGTTTGTTGTGTAAGATCACTGCTATGATATTTCATAGCTAGTTAATGTCTCACAAACTCTTCAAATAAAAAATAGATCTTTATCTAAAGAAATTTGATTTCATGATTGCTGTGATTAAGTTGATAGTGTGTGCATTTCAAAGTCATTAGACATTACCCGTTGGAAATTTAAATACAGTCTGATGCATAACACAACACAGCAACCTGTTAATGAGGTTAGTATTTGGAAGCAGCTTCATCATCTAAGTGTACTGCAATTCCCTCAAAAAAAGACGCAGCCTTTCAGTCAGCGGAGTCCGATGAATGCGTGTAAGCCTTTGTGTGAATCACACTCAGACTTTCCAACTGAGGTAATGAGAGAAAAAACAGGGCTCATCACTGTCATCCAAGATCAGATGAAAAAAAGACAGTAATTTTATGTCTTACTCCTGTGGGGAACCCAACATACAAGAAGATGACAGCACTGCATGAAGCACTGCCACATCCAAGGAACGAGTGTTGTTATAAAGAACAATGAAGGCAACATCCAAAGACTTCAGTTGTCAAATCCTAAGTCAGTGTGTTGCAAGCTGGTTTCAGTGTTTTCGGGCTATTGGGACTCTTTTTGTTATTCACAGGCAATTTTGCCATCAAAGCTGGACAGAGCAATGGAAAAGGCCTGGACAGCACACAGTGGATAGTTATAGTCCAGTGTGAAAATGTCGTCTGCTATCCGTCCAAACTGCATCACAATGTAGTCCACTGAAGAAAAGACAAGAATGAGACAATGTGTTGACGTTAAGATACACTTTAGAGGTCATTTACAGTAAATCTGCTTTCTTCCCTATTCTGATGCTCCATTTGAATTTCAGCTGATCGTCTCGACCATGTCTCCAAGCCTATGATTGGCTAATTAGATATTGGAATAATCCAGCAGTTAAAGTAGCCAGTGAGCAGTGGCTCAGTCAGATAATTTCAGTAAATTTGGCTTTTTGACATTTGCACTGTCAGGTAAAGCCCCCATGCACTGACATTTTCCTGATATGGTCTAGATCAGTGGTTTTCAAACCTTCTACATCAAGCACCAACTGAGAAAATATTGAGCTCTTAACACCATTATCACCACCGTTAAAATACAGTGATGTAAATAGGCCGAGCAAAGTCAGCTACAGACTTCACATAGGGGGCAGACTTATTCGTAAAATGATCATTTGCTCTCTGATTATCCTCCTCTTCCTCACATATACTTCAGACACTGGTATAACAAAATTAGATTAAGATGGAGCAAGAGATAAGGTGACTCATTATAAATATTTTAATTTTTTGTTTTGTTATTTGTTTCATTTTCTATGCACTCTGCTCAACATTCCTCAGCTCCACTCTGATCACATACCCCGTTACATACAGTAAATATTATATTATTATTTCATATTTTCTTCCCAGTGCCACCACCATGTACTGTATAAAATTTATGGCAAACCTGAGGCGCCACCACAATTATATTTCATTGCATGCTCAAATCATTCATAACTTATATTTAAAAAAATGTCTGTTACATTTAAACCAAGTTTACACAACGCTGATTAAGCTCCACATGACTCTCTGTGTGTTTTGTGTTAAAATTTGTGATGCCTGGTGCGATTCCTAGGCTGGTCCAGATTTTGGTCTCGATGAAAACTACTGGTCCTGGGAAGGTTAGTGTTGACGCCAAAAAAGGTCCTACGGAGGTAACAAATAGCACACGCACACAGTAGGCTATATTAACACAACCTTTACAGTACTCACAGTCTTTGTTATGGACGATCTGGAAGTTCTTGATGGATGCCTGGGTGACCCGGCCGTTGAAGTTGAGCACGTGAGACCCTGATTCTTCATTCCACACTGGAGTCTTGTTGCGGAGCTCAATCAGATTTTCCATCCTTCTACTCTGATGTCGCATTAACAAGCCATCACATTCCTGTGAGGAATTGGCAAAAATCACTTAAGGTAATGAAGGTAAGGTAATGAAGGCCAACAAGTTTTAAAATACTGCCCTTGTCTGCCCTCATAATTAGATTAATCATCCTACAAACAGTATAAATATCATTTGTTCAAAGTGTGCATGACAGGGGGTTCCAGCACACTACATTTTGCTAATATGTCATCTGATAGTCACACATAGTCTGTAAACCACCTAATCATCTAAGGTTGATGTATGTGTCCGCTATTCCCAGTAACACACATTGTGCAAAAGAAAAGTTACTACTTTTCTAATTCACTTCAATTCATTCATTGACTAATTACAAGAAATGGTTGCTGATATCCTGGACTCACAGAACAAAAAGGCAGGTCTACTAAATACCTAAGAAATTATAATAATGATTGGATGTCTATTTAGGTTCAAATGTATACTGTTGAATTTAGGTTCCTTCTCATTATCTATTACTGTTTTCTTTCAGCTTCTCCCTCTCTATGGGTCACCAAAGCAAATATTTGATTTGGCAGAGATTTTTATGGCGGATGCCCTTCCTGTTGCAATCCTTCCATTTATCTGGGATTGGGATGGCACAAGGAGTACAGTGGATGTGGCCCTCCCTGTCTGGGGTCAATTCAGAGTGTCTGATTAACAATGAGCAAAAGGGATTGGGTACCTTGCTCAGGGGTACCCCAGCCCTTGACATGGCAGGGATTCAAATAGCAACCCTTCAGTTACCAGCATATTTCCTTCCGCTCGTTTGCCCTCTTCTCTTTATCTATATAATTATCAACTTGTAGTATTTAATAATTTATTATTTATTATGAAGAGTACAGAAGCCCTCACAAACAAATGACAAACAATAAAACAAGTGCCAAAATATCTCACATTTCTTGGCCGGAGTGGTACTCGATTATTATCCTTGTCCATTCCTGGAATGATGACAGTCATCTTTCTGGGTCCTTTTATTCCTAATACATTTGTTTCCTGAAGCCAAAAGTAAATTAAACGTTAAATGTTGCATTTATCATTTGTTAAACCTATCACATAACATTAAGCAATAGTTATTAAACTAATTGCAGTCTTACATAGATGATGCCTGCTAGCTCCTGCCGTGCATTAGACATGTCTGGAAGAGCCCTCTCCGGATGCAGTGCATTGTCAAACACTGTGAACTTAGTCCCCATTAAATTTGACCTGAGCATAGTATTTAGAAAAATAAATTAAAAGCAAAAAAAAAAAGGAAATTAAGAAAAGAGCTAATGCAGATTTTTAACTGTACCTGAGCTTTCCCACAAAGTTCTCTCCACCCCTTGATAAATCTGTGGCATCAATGGAGATGAGGTAATTTGAAGTTGTGCTTCTCTTTCTTTTCCTCCCAGCCAACAAGAAAGTCTGCAAAGAAAAGAAAACAAGGCTGAGCAGCCGTTTCAAAAAATGAAAGTGATCAAAGTGATGAGCACAAATCTTTCCAGAGGCACTAAATAAAAATTGGAGCTACCAACAACTATTTCCTATTGCTGACCTTTTTTTCATTGTCCAGGTGAAGGTAATAGAGTGGATAGAGGCTCTTGTCCATCCCCCTCTGGTCTCGAGTCACTCGGCATTTAATGGTCACGCCCTGCGGAGCTGGCTGCATCACAAAATTCTCCAGGTTGTCAAACTCAATCTCAGGTGATGGAGATCTCTCCTAAGATGCACAAACAAAAAAACTGACTGCAGATTAACTGTGTGGGAAACAAAAGTGAATTTTATAAAAAAAAATAAGATACTTGCTTCTCTGTGCATTATGACAATGAGTACAGGTAAAATACCTTCTTCTTCTTCCCTTTCCCTTTTTTCTTCTTTGATTTTTCTTCTTTTTCTGACTCAGAGTTGTCACTCTCGTCTGCTTTTCCTGAAACACAGGCCGACCTGTTTATGTCAGTACATGTCACTGACTTAAACAAAGAAATAAGTGACTTGCAGACTTGCCTTTCTTCTTTGGCCTCTTCTCTTTGTCTTTGTCCTTGTCTCGTGATGTTTGGAACATGGATGCAGATGCAGCAGTAGATTTCTTCTTCGATTTGGTCGACTTTGTCTCTTCTTCGCTGTCGTCACTGTCGGATTTGGCAGCTGTTCAAAGAACAGATGTAAAGATCTTTATATTAACTTCCCTGAACAAATGTCTAATATTTTTATTAATTGCTTGATGCTGTAATTAAAGTTAAAGTCAATATTTTATCATTACAGCATCAAAACACATGTGAAAATTGTAATGTCAGCTAAGATGCGACATTTTGAATTGTAGCAGTTTATGATAATATAGTCACCTTTCTTCTTGCTTTTTGAGTCTTTTCCTCCATTTATTTGGAACATTGATGCCGGCTCTTTTTTCTTTTCCTTCTCCTTTGACTTGGACTTTTTTTCTTTTCCATCAGATTCTTTGTCCTCTGAAAAATGAAAAGCCTTGTCATCTTATTCTATGTCTGAAGCATAACTCATCAGCAAGCAAAGATTTGAGACTGACAGATTAAAAGAAGCACAATAAACAAAATGCTGTGTACACGCTGACTTTGGTTTAGCTCAGTTTGAAATCTGCACTCATGCTCTTTTTTTTTTTGCTGGTTCTCTGGTTCTGAAGACACTTAATTAACTTCACGTGTTTTATACTTTAAAGGTTCAGTGTGAGAGAATTAATATGATGAGACTGCAGAGTGCAACAAATGGAAGATGCCTCTGTTTTCTCCTCCCTCTTTTAAGCAATCAGGTAACTACGAAGGCCTTTGCTTGCCAGAAAAGACATTTCACATCTCTCCCCACTTTTCCTGATATTTGTTCTGTATGTATTGAGTATACATGTAGCCTTCCTTCCTCCTTTGTAGAGCAAGATTCTGCTTCTAGCTTCTGTTTGCACTGCTGTGACATTTGTAAAGCCAAGCCCTCACCCTAATTACAAAAAAAAAAAAGACTTTTATGGCTACAAAAACCAAACAATTTTATTTTATTTCGCCTTTATTTCAACAGTGAGATCTCACACTGAGATTAAAAAAAAAACTTTGTTAAACCAGGTTAATCCTATTGAGATTACCTTTACAAGGGAGACCTGACCAAAATAGCAGCAGCACAGTTACAGTCAAAACACATTAGCAAAAAACTTGTTCATATAAAAACAATTCCACACTGGCAACTCAACCTGAATGGACTCAAAACCCATTCAGGTTAAATAGGTGTTGATGTGTATTAGTAAAAGCTGCCAAGAACCTGAAAATTTCTTTTCCAATTCAGCTCAAACAATACAAACAACAAATCTCAATATGTCCAGGAAACAAAGAATGTGACTTTCATTGTCATAATTTTAAGATATAAAAGCCCAAGGCTTTAAAATTCGGTTCACTTAGATTTAAACTAAGGAAAAAGCTTAATAAATGCAGAGAATTAGACTCATGAAATTCACACAGCTTTTTTGTGTTGAGAATTTCAACACTTGAGATTTTGTTTTACTAGTTGGAAAAAGGTCCTACACAGTAATGGCTCTAATAACTTGTTAAATAACTACATCTTCCACAGTAATCACTTAAGGGGAAGTTAGTTGCTAACTGTTATAAGTCTGCAATCAAGTGAGTGTTCCGACTCACTCACCAGTAAACAATAAACTCATCTAATCCTCTTAACCACATTAGACTGATCATGTAAGTGTTGTTTTGAGCACAATTACAAAACTGTTTTCCTGCTCCATACCTTTAGGTTTAGATTTCTTGTCTTTGGCGGAACTTGCAGACGGAGAGCTGTCCTTTGCTGTCTTTTTCTTAGTTTTCTTTTTGGGGGTGTCATCCTCATCATCTTCATCATCGTCATCACCATCTGTGTCAGAGCCTAAACAGATGGCAATAAGCATTTTCATCAAACTCGGACTTTTCAGGGCGGATAGAAAAAAAAACCTTCAGTCACAGATTAGTTGTATGTATTAGAATTGTAATTAAGGTCTCAAACCTTTCTTCTTCTTTGGAGCACTTTTGGTTTTCTTTTTTGGTTCTTTTTCTTTACCCTTCTCTGAATCTTCCTTGTCTTTTTCTGGTTTCTTTTTCTTTACCTTCTTTCCATCTGTTATGTTAATAAGAAAACAATAATGTGGCTTAAAAAAAATGAAACACACAAAATATCAGTTTGCAGTTTGTCACCAATAAAAAAATGCATGTAAAATCACTTTGGATGGCAGGGCTCTCCTCTTCTGAAACATCTTCATTTTTCTTAGTCTTTGTTTTTTTGGGTTTGGCTTCAGTTCCATTCAGTTTGGCGTCTGTGGTGCCACTACGCTCCTCTTTTTTCTTCTTTGGCTTCTATGAAAGTCTGTAAGAAGAAAGTGAGGTGAGGCAATAAACCATTAAGTAAATTTCGGGGGAAAATGTTTTGGGGTTACACACACACACACACGCACGCACACACCCACAGAAATATTAGCATTTTTGATAATTTATAATAACTCACCATGACAAAGCCAGATGTGGAGAAAAGCAAGGGGGGAAAACAAAGATCACATTGTTGTTCCTACATTTTGAATAATAAATTAAAATGAATATAATTAACTGTATATTTGTCATTCATATTGACTTAAAAGATGATTCACATAAGTACAGTAACTTAAACAGACATTTCTTCTTTACTACATGTTTTTATACATACATATACAAATGCGTTAGAAGATAAAAACTTTCAAGTTAATAACTTGATGAAGGATTTATGAATTTAAAAAACGAATAATTTGGCTGTCTGACATAAATGTTTGCTGAGAGCCATCGGTGTAAAACAGGATCTGAAAGCTGTTCTTTATACATTAAATAAAAATTTTGTCTTTTGAAATTGTCTGTTGTACAAATTTTGTCTGAGTGTAGTTCTCTTAAATTGTCTCTTTATTAACTGTAGCACTGACTCTCCTCAGCCTAGACACATGCTTAAGGTAAGGTCCAATCAACCTCTGACCCTTTGTCTACCACACAATCTCTACCCACCTAATGTAGCATATACAGCATACTGTATATACACAATAACATCCGTTTCTTTACATTAAAATGTATCTGTACTGTAATAAAAAAGTGTGAGGTGTCTGCAGAGAAGTCTGTGGTTGTCACCAGCAGAGACAGTGAAGGTAATCCTATTAGACTTAGATCCTGTAGCATTGGGCATCTATTTGTGTCCAAAAGTGACATGGCATAGCGAGTTGTTTGAAAGATTTAACTTTTTAACTAGATGGCAGATACAAAAGTACTTTCAGACTTTCATAAATTACATAGCTACTGCAATTCTAGTGCAGGATACATTTGAAGTAAATGAGATTATGACTTGGTTATCCATCATTTGGTAATATTGATTTAAATAAAATCAAAGGCCTGTGAAAAGCAAACAGAGACGAAGGTGCTGTTCCAGACATCAGTGCACTAGCCTTGTCAAGTGGGATGGTGTAGCTGGATTATCCACTGCTTCCAATCCCTCTTTCATGTTTCTGCAGATGCATTGCTCAGCAGATGACCTCCATCAACTTGGACTGCCATCCAAGATGCAAATCAATGCAAGAAGCAGTATAAAAACCCTTTACAGTGGCTTCCAACAGAGAACTATTCCACTTGTGAAGACGTTTAGTCTCAGTTGGATAACCCGCCTTTGCTCTGTATCTATAAAATATCTTTGGAGTCACTACAAGGCAGCTGAACAATGAGAAGAGCTAAAAGTCAAAGAAAACATCCACACAGTTGTAGTGCGGCCCCTTTACCTTTTCTGCAGACATTGCTGGACCTTTGACTTTGACTCCACCACTTCTCCTTTTCACAGGTAAGAATTTAAAAAAGCAGGCATCTCACTGGAGATAATGAAAGAGTGAGAAGGCCCTGTACTCAATGTGTCTCCATCAGCAGAAAGTTGTTAATAGGATTTATGTGTAAAGCCATCTGCTCTGTAGAAACACGTCAATGGGAGAAACCAACAAAGGCCCAAGAGGAGGGGAAAGACTTGTTTATTACACATGTTTACGATCTGATGCCTAGGATATTAATTTAAGTTACAGCAAACCTATCACAAGTTGCTCTTCATTTTTTTCCCCACCAATTACATTTTACAATATAGTCCAGAATGGAGGATGCATCTACACTGAATTTACTAAGTCATATGAAGACAACATGCTGAGTTTAACTCAATCAATTCAATTAATTTAGGTGTTACCAACTGAAGTATTTTTCTTGTTTTAAAGTTTAAAGTCAAACCGTTTCTTCCATTTCTTTTTCCAGTGCCAGTTGAGTTAGAGATTTCATATTTCCTAACAGGTTTACCTGAACGTTCGGCTGTAGAACCAAAGCAGATTCCTCATTTTCTTGAACCCTGTGGCAAAAATAATGAAGAAATTCTATCAGTTCTTTACTTTATAATATGAACATTAGTGTGGGGTATGGTGGAGCGGTGGCTAACACTAGTGTCTTCCTGCTAGAAGGTTCTCAGTTCGACTAAGACATGAGTGTGGAGTTCTTGCTGTGACTGTATGCATGTTCTCCAGATACAGTAATTTGAATTCCTCCCACAGTCTAAAGACAAGCCTCCATCAGCAGTAATCTTTTGGCTTCTTGTCAGTCGCTGCCATTAGAATTTGCCTCTCTGCCTCTTCTCTAGGTCAAGTGTTCTGAGATAATGAAAGCTTTACATGCTGGATTTACATTTGACCCATTTGCTGACCAAACACTCTCAATCAGATTGTTGTTGGAGCTATTGAACATTTACATGTATTGAACTATTTTGCTGAAAGCAGCTTTTAACTTTTTTTACCAATTATTTGACCCACAAAATGACATAAGAAGGCTGCCTGATGATTAAAGACTTTGTCCCTCAGATCAAGGATAGGCAACAGGGGCTTTTGTTACTGTGGTCCTTTACTATGGAACAGGCTGCATGGTAACCTGAGAGCCTTCACTCCAGTTTTCACATTTAACAGTAAACTACAATCCTACCTATTCTCCCAGGTCTTCACTTCAATACACACACATTTGGGGTCATTTCATATGGGGTCACAACTTTAAAGAACTATTTAGGGTTAAGACTTGGTTTTAGGGTTGGGGTTAGAATTAGGTTTAGGTTAAAGGTTAGGAACTCAGTTGTGATGGTTAAGGTTAAGGTAAGGGACTAGGGAATGCATTGTCTATGATGTGTCCTCACTAAGATATAAAAACAAGTATGTATGTGCGTGTGTCTGGTATTCATTATGTTGTGGGGATCTAAATCTGTTTACACAGTCACATTATGGGGACTTGTCTTCCTTATGGGGAGAAAATCAAGTCCCTATAATGTAAATTACTATATTTTAAGGTGAAGACATGTTTTAAAGTTAGACTTAGGTTAGAGTTAGGTGAAAGTTAGGTTTAGGGTCCTAGTAATTATGGTTAAGGTTAAAGTAAGTATCCAGGAAATGAATGTAAGTCAGTGCAATGTCCTCTGAAGTCATGGAAACCTGTTTGAGAGCAATTATGAAATACTGTGACTCAGCATATGGTAATTAAAAAAAGTATGTTGACTTATTTTTTTCCCTGTGTGCTTCATGGTTGATACAACTTTGTACTTTCTCCATTTTTTATTGTATTTATACATCTTCTTTGCCCTTTGTTGTAAAGCATTACGTCACGTGTATCTTTTTTTTGTAATAAAATGCTCTATATAAATAAAATTGCCATTTAAAATAAAATGTCAATGTAAACTTCCATTTCCAAGGTCTGCACGTTCATTTTTCTATTTAAACATAGTGACACTCTGTTGGACAACCGGCAGCCATGGTAATAGCAGTTTACCTCTCCAACAGTCGGTGAAATCTATAGGGTCATTTCTACATTAACAGGTCACACAGGTTATGGGGCTTGGGCTTGAAAGCAACAAAGCTTTCCCTTGCTACTTATTGGTTGAGCACTACTTGGCTGGCACTAGTGAAAAGTGGGTATGGTAAAGCAGGACTAGTCATTCAGAAAACCACAAAGACACAAGAAATGTTGCATGTACATAAAAAAAGTTTGCACGACAAACACATTTGGTAAAAATACTGTAATTTTCTTTATGAGTGATGCAGTTGACATACCTGTCCTGTGCCCAGGCCTCTTTTACAATATGACTGTGCAGAGGCATTGTTGTTGTGGAGAAGGCTTACATCCAGATTTTGGTTTGAGATAATAAACTCCAATACACATATGAGTGTATGCGAGAGTATTTCAGTGTAAAGAAATAAAATATGATTTAAAACATACTCTCATCAGACAGTGCTTTTGCCAGGTAGCACTGTGATCGACTCCATCCAGCCCGTGAATAACCATGAGTCTCCATACACATCCTGTTGCTCACGGAGGGGTGTTATCACATGACCTGACTTCTAAGAGGATTTTTAACAAAACAACAGTCCCCCCATTGACTATAACACTGGCAGGAGGTGCTGTCCCTTCAAATAGGATTACCCTTATTAGCCACTTACCATCTGGGCGCAATTTTTAGTTTTTGTTGGGGAGATTTCCAAAAAAAACAAAGGCGTGAGCCTTATGTGTAAATTCAATTCAAAAGGAAAGTAAAATAAATTCATGCCAAACACAGGTGTCTTGTTCAATTTTAGGTGCATTATATAATCCATTATAAATTATTTGCCGTCTGTTGCTCTGTGGTGGCCATTTTTTCTACTAGTAAAAAGCTGAACATGTCTTTCTTTGAAGACGTTTTTGTTAGTTTTTATTAAGGAAAAAATGTGGAGAATACCTTGACTGTTTCGGACATTGTGAAATGTTCCAGTTAGAAAAAATCCAAACACTAAAGTCCTAATCAAGCTGAGTGGTTTGAAGTTTGAATGACGTTTCTATGTTTTGTGGAACCAGTAGTAGAAGTACAACAAATGGGCACCACAGAACAACATATAGTGGAATTAATTGTTTGCAGCAATTCCACTAATTAAGGACCCATTTAGAGGAAAACAGGGTGAAGTTGGGACATACACACAGTCTCTGAGTGTTTTAAATGTTCAGCAAACATTCTTTTTATTATTAGGTTTCTTTGCAGGAGTAGTAATATTTATGTTTGACCTAGTGTGCAGGTTAACTCTGAAGAGTGTGAATCATCATGAAACTCAATAAAGATACAGTAGTGTCACCAGATACGACAATATGGTACTGAAAACATGCTGTATATACAGTGCGATTTCCTCGGTCAACCACCAGATGCTGCTGTGCCCCAAGAGACAACAAACATAATGCAAGGAAGAAGCTCTGAGGCACCAGGGGGCACATGGAGGTACTTTACTTATTCATATTTTCAAAGCAACCAACCCTTTAGGTTAAATGTTTAAAACGTTATAATTAGCCACCAGAATGGTGGCTTTCTATCTCAGTCCTGTGTGGAATTATCAGATGGGAATGACAACATACAATCCAAAAGTGTAGTAAACAAAGGCAACTGGACTTAGTTGAATTTCTTCAGTTCTGAAGTTCAGAACTGAAGAAGCCTCTTGGATGAGAGGGAACGTCTTCAAGAAATTCAACTAAGTCCAGTTGCCTTTGTTTACTACACTTTTGGATACCATGACCTGGATGACTGAGAATCATCACAGACATGACAACATACAAACAAGAATGAAGTAAAGTTTTATGCAGTATAAGACCAGATACTTTGTCCCTCTGCTTAAGTGTTCTTCTCACACTGTCCTGACAGCTGAAAAGGGGTCTAGAGACTAATGGCCTCGATGGCATTTCTGAAAATGACAGTAACATGGCAGTTGGCCTAAGGAAGGGCAGCGACCTCCAGGGAGCTGCAGAGAAGCCATCAAGATAAAGAGAAATAAACTACAGTGCATTCTTACTACACACAGTGTTTCCAAATCATTTTCATGTCAGTTGTGTTTTATTGCTGCACGCAAGTAAGTAAACATAGCCGGAGCAAATAAGAAGAGAGCACCAGAGAGGCTGTAAAACCAGCTCTTACCATACCAACAACTGTAACAACACGCCTGAATGAAATGAAAACACATGAATCAAAAGCCATGGTGGAACAGGGACCATTCAACAGTTGTTCAAACACAAAGCCGGGAAGAATTATGTTGGATACATAAAGGTATAGCTTCCAGTGGCAGTGACCTGTGTTTGAGAAGGGGCAATGATGAGGATATTTTAGTTCACTTGTGGGTTTAGTGCAGAAACAGCACGTCAGCGCGGACGTGAACTCGGCGGTACTGTACAGCCGGGTGAATCATCAACTCAGAGAGGGCTCATATCACAGGAAGACAAACAATGAAGACGAAACAGGAAAATCTGTGTTAAACTATTCCCAAAGGAGGAATTGTTCAAGGAATGTGGAGGGATAGAAAGACAGACAATGCCAGGAGATCTCGTCTATTTATTATAAATGGAAAGAAACTATTCAGGAACAAAAATAACCTCTGGGGTTGTAGATTTAAAAAAAAAAAAAAAAAAAACAAAAAAAAAAAAAACTCAATCTCAACACAGATTCAAAAAGGTTGGAATTTTGACATGGGTCATAATCTAAAATGGCTAATAAATATTTACTGTTAATCAAGAAAGATAGGAGGATAGAAATGGCTGTTTTGGCATGAAATAATTATGATATAATGGATAGTAAAATGTGCACTGATGAGACCTATAAGAAAGAAGAGTTGGTAGTATCTTTCCTTTTCAGTGTAATATGTGCCCCAGGTTAAATGTGAACCCAAGCCCCCGATCTTGCTGAGAAAAACCATTACAGAATAAATGAAACTTATTTACATTCAGGAAATTAGCTTTATGGGTTACGTTCGGGGAAAAAAATGCCTGCAATCAAACATCAGAGCACATATTCAGAACACAGAGGATACAGTGGATCTGCAATGACCCTCATGTCATAGTTCACCGATATGTCACAGAATTACACATTATTTAAAAATTCTGCCATCCAGTTTTCAGAACTCACTTAATTCAGGGAATGATATTTTTTTTAAATCAGGTTAAAAATCAGTCAGTTATCTGAACACCAGTTGTAGATGTGATTCATTTCTGTAAGCAGTCTGACAGAATCACATCATCTGAAAACTTTATAAATGCAGTTCTCCTGATGTCTGACACATCAGACATGACAGGATGAGCTCCGTCTTCCTGCGTGTGCATATGACCAGTGGTTTCTTTTCAAGTGTACCATTTGAGTTGGTTCACTGATCTCAAGCCAACCACTGTTTTAATGATGCGCTCCCACATTGCTCTTGTCATTTGCATCTCTGAATTAGTTTTGTGTGTTTAGAGACTCTAATGCATTGTAAACAATACTTTCCTAGTTTCAGTGATATCAGCAGTCAATAACAAACCAGTTTTTGTTTAAAATCACATTATCTATACAATATGTATTTCATTAGTATTGAAAAGGTTGCTTTAGAATACGGTCTATTACTGGGCCTTTAAACCTTGTGATGTCACTTTTTTGCATGCTCCGTTTTTGTTAGCTGTAGTTATTTACCTCAAAGCTGATGCTAACCATGCTCATAAGTATGTTTTTTTAAAAACAAAATAATTTAACATTTAACATAGAAATTCAAGTGAGAAAATAGATCTTTAATAGAATTTCTATATAGTATAGTAATCTAGACTCAAATGACCTACTAAACACACATATTGCAAAATGTTATAGTGTAGTAGTGAAGTAGTGTGTACTGTTGTCAAATTAATCTATATCTGTAATAAAACCATACATTTTAGTTTTGCTAGTTAAAGTCTATCCTGAAAGATACTAAGACAACAAACCATCTCTGAGGTAACACTTATGTGTTATATCTCAAAAAGGTCCTTGTGCAATCCATACTGATAGTGAGAATACTGAGCCTTTGTTATGCTGCAATTTAAGAAATTATATAAAAATAAATATATAACCAAAATAACTGGAGGCAAGCTCTCCATTACTGAAACATTCAGCTGATGTTTTTATGCATTTTATGACACTATTGCACTTTCTGAACTTTCCTGTGACATAACAGATGTATTTTTGTTGTTGAGTGTTATTCACCAAAAATCCTGCCTTCTGTACCTTTAAGTCAACTCCCAAATTGATACCCCAAAAGAAACATACCTCAGACACCAGTGCCAAGTAGACAATCACAACTCAATCTTCAGTGAATGCACTGCGGCATATGCCTGTACAGTGCACAATGACATGCAGGTCTGATGAGATAACTGCATCAGTTTCTATACTATGTACAGCTTTCTGTTGTTGAAAATGGCTAAGATGCTTTGTTGTACCAAGACACTGGAGGCATAATACTGGCAGTTACCTGCACGGACAACACGCGGCTGCTTACTGTAAATTCCAAAGGCATGCTTTGACATTGCCTTAAAATTATCTGAGAAGAGAGAGAGAGCAGCAGCCTCAACACTTTTACAGCATGCAGTTTGTGTTGCAGTTAGTTGTGTTAAGGGTCAGTGTGTTTCT
>JAFBJR010000194.1:8497513-8644782 GCA_016785285.1 Brachirus orientalis | reverse complement strand
ACAGTAAATTTCTGTGTAGAATTTGCCTGTTCTCCCTGTGGGCATGTGGATTTTCTCCGGGTAGGTGTGAATGTGAGAGTGAATAGTTGTTTGATCCCCTGCAACCCTCTGAGATTAAAGCAGTAGACAATGAGTGAGTAAATTAACATGAAATAATATGAATATATTCTCACCGGGCACTCCAGTTTCCTCGCACAGTCCAAAAACATGCAGATTTGGGGATTAGGTTAATTGGACACTCTAAATTGCCCGTAGGTGTGAATGTGAGAGTGAATGATTGCCTGTCTCTATGTGATGGACTGGTGACCTGTTCAGGGTGTACCCTGCCCTTCGCCCTATGTCAGCTGGAGTTAGGCACCAGCGCCCCCCGCGACCCTTAGTGGATAAAGCGGTAGAAAATGAG
This sequence comes from Brachirus orientalis, assembly GCA_016785285.1. Lineage (NCBI taxonomy): Eukaryota > Metazoa > Chordata > Actinopteri > Pleuronectiformes > Soleidae > Brachirus > Brachirus orientalis. The sequence continues at coordinate 8,644,379 of JAFBJR010000194.1, read as the reverse complement.
TGAGTGAGAGTAATATGAATATAACACTGCTCTGATGGGTTCTGCTCAGGTATCCACCCTCTACGACTGTCATGCTCTTCATAAGCTTTTAAAATAAAATGACAAAAACTGTCATTCTCCTGACTAAGGTTTAAAGTTGACTTTTTTCTTTCACCATCACAGGTATAGAATGTCCCTACATGTGACTTAATTCCTAACTCTCCTAACTGTCAGCTTCATTACCATCCATCTAAAACACCATGGTTATGGCTCCCAACTGGGTGGTCTAAGTTGATTTGACATTGGATAACCTCTAAATTATGAGGCAGATAAAGCCATGCACAGATGCTGAATTTAGTTTTATATCATTAACATGAGCTGGTATCCATCATTTCAGTCTACTGGTTGCAGCTCCACAGTAGAGAGGGGGTGGAAGTCCCACTTTCCACCCACAGACTAATCCAAAACATCCTGATTTCAGGCCAGATGCTGGCATGACATTGTTGCCACTGGTGGAGCGATGAAAACTTTTTTCCGTGTTGCAGATTAGTAGCAATTGCCTCACACACATTGCTTTGAATAATATTTAGTTTATTTCCCGTGTCAGAGGCGGGGGGGGGAGGTTGAGTTCTGTGTGTTTAGACATTGTCTTTTCTCTCCGTTCTCTTTCGGGCACAATTATGGCGCACTCTCGCGCCATGATGCCCCTCCGTCATCTGCCCTTTATTAGTAATAAGAGAGCTCGTTTTCACAGATCAGGTTTTTAATCCCCTCGTCTCCTCTTATTTTTGCCCTTAAATCAATTGCTTCCTACTCCCCTTTTCCATGGCAGTTTCTCCTCTCCTCCCCTGCCATCTCTTCATTATTATAATCTGTCGTTCATTAGCAGTGCTGTGGCAGTGTCTTTGATTTTGGTTGCTGTTGCTGGCCTTTGGGAATAAAGGCAGGCTTTCCTAAAATGCCTGGGCAGCTCGTCTCCCTGTGAGTTTGCACACACACTGTGCACTGTAAGTGTTAGCAGACCCGTGTACTGTATGTGAGCATGTGTCCTATATGTATGCATGCTCATACTTACTGACATAACTACATGCTCACATGTTTTGTGTTAACTCTGTGCATATCAGCCCTCAAGGGGCCTCTCTGAGAGCATAGAGCTGATGTTGGTGTTTTACTGCTATGAAAATCGTCAGTAGTGAAAAATCTGTTGTTTTACTGAAAAATATCATATCTCCTGCATGACTCTATGACAGGGTTGGGCAATAAATCAGTAACGGTATATACTGCCATATAATTTTCCTTAATATCTACCTAACAACAGTTAAATAGATATCCTTATAATGTCCATGCACCGTGCGAACACAGTTTGAGACACAACACAACTACTGTGAATGTTCTCCCTTAGATATGTGAAATGTGGCTGTGTTTGCTGACTGTATTAAATCAAACTGAATTTAAACTTTTCTTTTTTATCATGGGAACAGTTTTGCCCCATATCCGTGCTCCTGTCCTTTTCCTTAGAGCTGGTGATGGGTCATAATATGTGTATGCTTGCATGAAAAATATGAGATACTGGGTGAACGCCATTCGCTCCATTGTTTTCAATACAAACTCGCAGAGTTCTTGTTTGCTGTAAATGCTGGCACGGAGGCCCAATATACTGTATGAGTGAGTGGAATTGTTTTCTGTCCCATTACATTCTGCAATACTTTTTAACATCATAATGAAAAGTTTAAGCAAAGTGTCTTGTTCAACTTTTCTTAACATCCCTAAAACAATTAATATGTAGGATCCTGAAATGTTCACTTTTGATTTTGGCTCTAGGCATGGGCTTAAAGGGTCCCCGACCCAATATATCCTCCAATCCTAAAAATGTATTTTACTTGTCTTTTAGCTTTACAACGAGATGAATAGCTGCTCTGTGAGTGAATCATCCCTCAGCCATCTTACAAGTGAATCACGCGATGCCCTGGAAAAATGCCAGGCTCATCACATATCAATGTAACCACAGACCGACTTCACACACACAGGCGCACACATGCACACCCACACATGAATATTATACTGTAAATATACAGTCTTGCATGTGCACACACCAGGACTGTTCCACTGTCATAAAGCCATTACACTAAATGAATGACCACATCACAAAGTCTTCAATGGACACAGTTTTTTTTAAAGAATATCCCAGAGGGTCAACTTCTCTGTAAAACAGTGAAAACAGACACTTAATTCTTCCATGTGTTGCCAGTATCAGTGCAGGATACTGTTGATCTGAAGACCATAGGCTGTTTCAAACACTGAAAGCGATTCAGTAGATATAAATTTATGGTTCATGGGCAGGTTTGGCTGTTTTTGCAGTGAATGGAATTTCCAAGTGAGTTATTGTTTGTGTCAGTGAGAACGGAGTGACTGTATTATCACTGAAATTATCACTCAAAAATTTCTTCCACATTAGGTAAAAATATAAGAAATCAGAAGCAAATTATGGAACATACTAGAATCGATGCACTACATGAAGACATGTTTATATATTTTTTTAGAAATGCTAAGCAAAAATCTAAACAAAGTGGATACTAACATGATCAGTGCAATTTTTCTGATCATTAAGATTTTTTTAACTAAAAAAAAGGAAAAAAAGCACATTGCTAATTCCGCTCAGTCCACTAAAATTTAATTATTTCTTATTTTGGCCAAAATGTACATCCCCAGAAATGTCTTTAAAACACGTCATGACTGAGACACTGCATAAACTGGTTTCAGATGACATTTATCGTTCCTTCATACACTATCAAGGTGGTAAATTAAACAAAAGAAGTTAAATAAAATAAATAAAATTAGTTCTCAGTGGCCAGAGGACCTAAACTGTAGAGTCACAGAAACATGTGTCCCTTCAGAACAAGATTGGGAAGCACTGGTCTAAAGGGCTAAAGTTTACCAGACACTAAAGAAGAGGATTTTTCAAAAATGGTGGTATTAAAACCCTTGAGCATGAATTGCAGACTTCTTGCACAACACAGTGTTACAGTCAGAACCACATGTTGTGGCGTGGAAAAAAAAAAAAAAAAAAAAAGAGCACTGTACATCAGGAAAACGGATGATAAATCAGCATTTCTGAGCAGCACGGAGCCATGTGGCCAAACACACTTAACCACTGAAAACAGTGAAAACAACTGTAGGCTCACACACAAACATGCACCCTGACCTGATCACAAGCAAATACACAATACAGCAGGGCCGCAGTCGTAACAGCATCTAAATTAGAGTTTGGCAGCTGCTCCGTGTCCAGTAGTACAGGTTACATATGTATTTATTTAAAAAAGGAAAAAGCAAAGAGGACTGGTCTGGCTGTGAAGCAGGACAGTGTTGAAAAGGTGCAAGTGTATTAAATCAGCCAATTCAGAATAAAAAAAAAAAAAATGAAGAATGAAATTTGGCCAAACCAGAAATCTGAAGTTGAAGGTTATCAGACCAACATCAGTATGCGAAATTAATGGACAAACAACACTAATACAAATGTACTGACCTAAGTTCATTACTATGCTTGTTTAAGCACACGTTTGCATTTTAATTTAGCTTCTGAGCATCATTTGCTAAGCACTTAACACAAAGTAGAGCTGATTGAGATGTTAGTTTTTGACAAATTTGGTCATAAAATACTGTGGAACACTGGAATTTTGACCAAACTTGATTTGAAACATCACGGGATGATCGAAGCTTTCCTGTTTTATCCCGAGTAGAGCAATAATGTCAATACCACTGTCACGAGGCGTTTATCTGAAAGCCACAAATATGAACATCATCCTGATGCTCGATGAGCCTGCAGAGGATCATGAAAGCCACTATCTTAGGAACTCTTCCTCTGGAAACCATTAGTGTCTGTTCTGACATTTGTGACGATTAGATGCTGAAATGTTTCTCAGTCTGAGATAAACGTTTGACCTATTGGTGACAGTGCAGAGAAAAAGTCTGGGAGGGGGATCACCACAGTCATCTGAATGCCTCATCTGGTGGAACTTAAACTGATGCGAATGACACAGCTAGGCACCCAACAGTTATTGTGATAATTTCGTCTAGAGACCAAAATGATGGACAGACTCACTGACCAACCAACAGTTAGACCAGAAACACATTTCTGCTCTTCAATCACTTAAAATACGCTACATTCTCCTTTAGTCCAAGTGAGACTCAGTCAAATAATAAACAATTCTGAGCAAACCAAACTTATAGATTAAATAAGAAAACAGATCAGAGATCAAATTTGAAACTGAATATGCATTTTGAGATATATTAGTAAATGCAATGGATACCTTTTCATAAATAAATATGAATTGATTTACCCATGGGACAGTCTCTAATGGGATAAATATCAAGATTGGACTACTGTTCAAAAGTTATATACACATCAGTTCATCATCATCATCAGCAGCAGCAGCAGCAGTAACTATACTGCTGATTTCAATGGAAAACCTGTCTCCTATCTCAAGGAGGTGGCTCACCTGTTCTACTTTCTAGAACAGAAAACAAATGCCTCTAGTCACAAATCTTAGCCAAGATGTAATATTTATAGAGCGCAAAACACTATACTCATAATATTTTACAGGCTAGGTAACTTGTGGTATTTGTGGTATTTATTAAAGTATGTTAATGGAGCAGCAGCAAAGACATAACATGTGGGACCCGAGCTTACAGCTGTTGCAAAGTGGCACAAAGTGCAGCATGGGTGTTCTGGGGAGCAATATTGCCACATTATTATCTCGAGACAGCAGAAAGCCACTGCGGAATTGACCAACAAAAACCTGGTCTGAAGACAAAGCCGCCGTATTTTAATGCTTATTTACGTGGCACATGAGATGAGTCAACATAGGCAGGTTCGCAGTCCACATACTCTCTGCTTTGACTCGCACAGAGCACACGCTTCAGCTCCTTCTCCTCTTCCTCAGCAGTAAAATGCAGGTTGTCTGTCGGTGCAATTCCATATCCTGTCCAGTCTTAATGCCTCTAAAACACATTAAGGACACCAAGAGTCCTTAATGTGTTGGGGGAAAAATGTACGTTAGCTCATCATCTGTGTTTTGTTACACTGTACGATCTAGATCCATGTGTTGCTGCATGAGAAGGCTACAGAGATGCGCCCTGGCATATGAAAGCAACAGAGGCTGGATTAGAATTGAAGTGACTGCCTCTCTGTCAGGCAGGATTTGTCTGAGCAGTTAGTAGCTCTAAAATTGTTCTTTGAAGTGTAATTCAGTGCCATATTAAAGCAGGAATCATATATGCCCAAATATGAATATGGAAAGAGACATTGTGTTGTAAAATTGACACGCCTAATAAGTTCCAAACTCTTCAAGATGCATTTCGATTTCTGGGATAAGATCATGAATTCCATTTAAGATGCTCATATGAATTGAGAAAGTTTTTGAAAGGTCCACTCATGCCAAATGGTACAATTACATTATGCAGTCATGGGAAAAGAGTTCAAAATGATTGGATCTATTCTCACAGTAACATGATTTACTCTCGGCTAGATATTAAACCTTTATTGAAGACAAAAGCTTTTTGGGAAATGAATCAAGACACACTGTTATCTGATGAACATCTGTTCTTACTGTGATAAAAGAAAAAGACCTGGACATTCGAGCCAGACTGACTCACTCGCGCAGATCTACCAATGTCTCCTAACAACACAGAACTAGAGATACAAACAAGTATTTAAAATAGTTAACAGTATCAGTTTTAATAGGTTTCCTGGTTTTTCTGCCAATAATTAATGATTTAAGCATTTTCGCCTCTGATACTAAATGAAACGCCCAAGTATTTGGGCACATGGTTTTTAAATTTTATGCAATTGACGTTATCGCTAAACTTACTGTTAATCATCAAGTGAAAATACTTTCATCATAGAAATAAATGTGTTTTTGTGCTTGTGAAAATTATTATTTACTTTCTTTCATTACATACAGACGCCTTAAGACTTGATTGTGTTACTGCTGGAGGAATTCCCATGATGCACTGAGCACCCCCTCCCAATATCACATTACCTTAAGTCATTAGTTTATGGTTCTCTCTGTCCTCATTCTGTCATTCTGCAGGTAGCTCTGAATCCAGAGCAGCAGGAGCCAGATCTGACAATTTATCTACAATGGTCATGATTACATAGCACTATTACGTGCCATCATTAAATTTGTGTTTCGCCGTTTTGTAGTCTATACATTAATGCTTTTCCTCTTTGTCCTTGGTCAGCGTGCACTGTATCTCTAACCCAAGAGCTGCAGGATCAGGGCGTGACACTACTGCTTCAATAATAATGTCACTAAACCATGATTTATGACCATAATTTCTATTAGCATTGGTGCCGCTGTCATATTTTGCGAATATAAATGTTACATCTATAATTATCGGTATTATTGTCCAGTCTGTCAATGCTGAAATGTTACACCACTATTTGTCGTCTTTTCATGCAGAAATGATTCGATGATGAGTCAGTTTTGGACATCACAGTCGCAGTGATTCAAAACAGGATGCCCTAGGGCCTAAGCCATTCTCACTCGCTCACTCATCTTCTACTGCTTCATCCTCCACATGAGGGTCAGGCTGGATGTGTGTGCAGTGTGTGTTGCTAGAGTGCCTTTACTTTAAAAACGGGTACAGCACAGGATTGTGACATGCTGTATAGACTGTAGCTTGTATGCGTTGCATGGGTAGTGTGGCTGCTCTAACGTGCGCCAAGGACACAGACACACTGCTTACGCATCAGTGTGGCCCTGGTCTTAGTTGAATTTAGTTATTGTGCAGTACCAGACCAGAAAATGAGCTCACAACATCCCAACTCCAAACAAAAATATGATCTGGATAATATCATCAATTGTGTCCAACCACAAGTATGTCTGATAAAGACACACACATTGTCTCTGTTCATGGAGTTTCTCCAGAAAGTGTCACCACCAGAGTAGGAAAAAAAGAGTTCACTTGCATTTTGAGCTGTTGGAGACGCTTTTTTGTATGAATTATTATACGTGTGTGTGCGACAAGATGTACAACAGAGGGCTGATTTCACTCGCAGAAACACATGTAATGTATTGTCCAACCGTCCTGTGGTGAACAAACCCTGTTTTGTCATCAACACACTGGTTCATCAGGATATCAACCAGTAACACTGCTTCAAAGGGCCGTGTTTAATTTGTGTCAGCTGTAATAGGAGCTGGTCACCCGTTGGACCTCACTATCACCACATGGACATCAGGGTTGCAGCAGCAAAAAAAGTGAGGGCGAGGTGACCTTGGGTGCCTTTTAGATCTTTGCTTTCCAAACTTTGTGTATGAGAATCTACTTTTACAGATGACAAGTCATTTCACAATAGAAGTTTTTGTCCACCAAGGTGGAAATTTGCCCTTGGTTCACATACATGCGTTAATTATCAAATGAAATGCACAGAAAGTCATAAAAACAACACAGAGTTAAATTAAGATAAGGGATGGTCATTAAAAACAAGCGATAGAAAAAAGAGACAGTTGTTAAATATATATAAAAAGGGAAAAAAGTTATAACAAACCAATAAAACGAATAACAATATAAAGTATCGGTATAAATTACAGCAAAGTTTTGCACAGTTCAATACAGCAATGTAAAAAAAATCCATCTAGTCCTGCAAGTGACAACACAGACACAATTAAAGTTTTGCCATGTGATTTTCTAGTTGTTCTTATTTTATTTAAATGTTCTTTTTGTAAAAAAAAGTAACAAACTACTTTTTTTCAGACTAAAATTAGAGACAAGTATAAAGCCAGTTTGACTTTTTAATTATTAAAAATATATATATAATGTTTACAGATGAAGACATGCTCTTCACATTTCTTCATAATGCAAGTGCATCTTATCTTACCTTGCAGTAATAATCACTGCAATATGTAATAATTCATTAACAATGTGGCAAATCTGATTACATATTATTAGGCAATTTCACAAAGTGTGTGAAAATGTGTTAGATAATGTGGCATAATTACATCACATGACTATATTTCAGTGAGTGAAAAAAAAAAAGGTTTTGCAAAGTATTGTATTACATTCCGGGACACAAGTGGAGAATGCAACATGAAAATACATGCACTGTAAATGCAGCGTTCAGTCCACAGTTTTGCCCACTTTACATGTATGTCACCTAATAGAAAGTAATCTGGTTAACTTTATCTTTAGTCTGTTCTGGAACTGCGCTCATGTGCCATTAACTATGATATTAAAGCAGCGATTGCTTCACACGCATCTTCATCATAAATCGGTGTCACTTCCTTAACTGGGCTTTTGACATAAACAAAGCTTCCCTTACAGGTGACAATTTGGTTAATCTTAGTTGCAGTCTTTTCTTTCACTGGACCTTTTATAATGAGCTGAGCTTCCTTTTTATTTTTGTGACTGGCTGCCAAATTGTAAATTAAAATGGCACCAACCCTGACTGTGGTGAATAAAATAGTTCTCACAGTGGCTCGAGGTGTAACGCAAATTAAAATCAAGTATAGGCCTGGTGACCTAAAAATCTTTTTGTGGATCAGTTGACCAGGACTCTAGAAAGTCTTTTTATGATTCTATTTTAAAAACATGGGATGACACCGACGTGTCATCAGAACCTTGATATAGTAGATATGTCCCATTTGAATTGCTACATTTGAATTTTGATGTGGGAAAGCATTCATGAATATTAGCTTCTGAGCAGCTGTATGTATGGGCTGTAACTGGCAGTAGTCCTCTAAACTGCTTGGTTTGTTAGTGATGCCCTTACATTTGAGGTATAAAGTGATATTTTTAAACAAGGCCTGTGTTTTTAAAAGCTTCACATAGTTTTAATGGAGCGGGCACATACACTAAGACTTTATGATGCCAGTTTGCCACCATGCTCTATGTGTTCAGCTTTATAATGTGTTTTAAACTTAGTTTTGGTTTACCAGCTGTGGCGTGCAGAACCATGAGTTTGCTGTGGATTATACCAAAGCTGTGCTTGATTTTTGTTTTGAATTTTCCCTGTAGTACATTAAATACTGCTGCACAGCTGCAGTCATATTCTCTTCCCAAGAGTAAGTGCTTGTATGAATTAAGCTTTGCTTTCTTTAAAGCTTTCAGAGGCTGCAAGGGAGTTAGGTTTTATATTATGACTTGTATCTGTTCATTTTTACTTTGCAGACTTTAAGAAACAATACACTGCAGTATTAATAGCCTATGATGTATGGATATTTGACAGGGGAGTTCTGAGGTGCTTGTTTTGGCCTAATATAGATGCATGCTGCTGCACTTGGACTACAGATACCACTGTTTCCTCCAGTTTATGTTTGTGTTGCACTGCACCATAAAACACCAGCTATGCAGCCTCTTTCAATTTTATTGCAGGGTAAATGCATTATGTCCTAAATAAGAGCTCCACTGCCACGCTCTCTCCTTAAAGGGGAGCAGAATCAGCTTGTCTAGATTATCACCTCCATAAATACAACTTAATAAGCTTTCACACTAATACCAAACATGTGTCTGCAGCCACAAAAGTCATTGCACAAAAATAAATATAGATACCAAAACAGACGAGGCTACGTGATGTGAACATGTGGACAGAATGCAACATGCTTTGTTATTTTGTTATAGTTGGCTAGATATACAGTCAAGTGATTTGGGTTGTAATAAAATGACTTTTATCATTTGTTTTGGTTGCTTTGTTTATGAGCTGAATACCTAGCTATAAAGACTGAGAGACACAAAAACAAAACACTTTTTTTTTTATTCTACAATCTTGCGAGTTGTAATTAAATCCAGGGGAAGCGAATCATCTTTTTGTGGCATCGACCTGAAATCAGAAGTTCCTTTGTACCAAATCAGGTGATGTAGAGCTGCTCAGGCTTTGACAGGCTTGTTTCCCATTCTGGATTATCGATCGGCATTGTTGATACAAAAAGTAATTTGACCACTGATGTTATTCTCTGCACTGTACATGTCTCACATTGAAAAAAAAATCTTGAAATGTTCTGGAAATATGAGTTCTGCTTTAAAACTAGTGTGAATGGAGGATATTGAACAAATAATTTGCAGTGATTCTTGGCAACAGTTTCATGTCTGACTGGTCAGAAATCATCAAAGTCTAAAACTGTCTTTGGGTTGAAACCTTAAATGCTAAACCATTTATACGTCTATTAGTTTCAAACAAGTTTCTTACAATGCCCAGGCTGGTACGTTGCACTTTGGGTTTAGTGCTAAATAACAAATGTTTGAAAAATCAAAGCACACTTTTCTGACCAAAACTAGGGTGCAGGTTCGTGTAGCAAGCCAGGACAGCACCATCTGCAACTACTACAACTGCACTTTCAAACACTTGAACCAGTGATAAGGATATCTTTAGTCGATGGGCCACCTCTCATTTAAAAAAGACTGATACGATACGATGGAAATATCCATCCCATGCCAAGACACATTTCAACTCTTTGATGTTACTAAATTGCCAAGAAAACAAGTAACACACTCGTTTGCTAAGTTAGTCCACAACAGTTTGCTGCCATCAGTGAAACAGAGGAGAGAGAGATGAGACCCATGTCCTTCCTCATCATCTGAAAACAATAAGACAACAAGAGAGCAGGAATTAAAAAGACTAGAGCCATCTAATCTGGAACAACAGTGGAATGTCAGGAAGATGCCACAGCACCCTTTTATCCCAGATGTGTGCTATTAGGTTCACTGGCCTGATCCCTGCACCAAACTCTGCTGGATCAGATTTCTTTCTCCACTAATGCCACCGGACATACGATCTGACAATGATAATGATAATTACCTTAAATGACATGCCTTCCATTGTGGAAGAAGTGGAAAACGCACAAGCGTGTGCTCAGGCACACACACACACACACACACACACACACTTGCGCATACATGCTAAAAGAGCTTTAGAGCAGAGCTTTAAAGAGAAATTACTGTTGGCATTTTCACCAGTTTGGGAAGTTAAATGCACCATTGCACTGTACCTTCCCCTGGACTATTTAACAATTTTCATAGCTTCTTGTGTTGTTTGTGTAGAGAGGAATAAAATACCATACAATAAACAGGTTGGTTTTGTAGGAAAAGTTGAAATTGAAGCCAGGTTTGGTTTTCAATGTGCTGTCATATCATATCATCATCAATTCATGCAGAGATAAACCAGACACTGTAATAATAAACAAACATCTAATGCTAATTAAGAGCTAAAAATAAGGGACTAAATAATCTGTCAGTTTTTTTTACCCAGCATTTCCACACAATAGAGTTGTAAAAATATTTTAGTTTCTTTTCAGGTTCCTCTGGACTCTCTGAAACACCGAACACATGATGAGCATTATGTTCTGGACACGAATATTCCAATTTCTGAGTTATAGCGAATCTACTAGACTGGATGTCCTTGGTTGGAAGTAACATAAAGGCATAAAACCTTTGATGAAGCTCAGGATGTGTGATGATTTAAGATCCTATCTCACAAAGGAGCCGCCAACATAAAGAAATGGAAGTCCTTGTTTTAAACCATGGGAGGAAGACATGCAAGACATTGCTCTCGTCATGGTCACTCCCCGCTTTTTATTTTCCATCTGTAACACTTCTGTTTTGGTGCCTTAGGACAGAAGCCGAGATAAAGTCTGTGATGTATTTGAATCTCAAAATTAGACATAATATTTTATTAAATTGCCTGATTAATTGTCAGTGAATGATGACTCGTGTCTGAGGGCGGCAGACAGTATTCTGGGGTTACCAGCAGATGGTGAATATCTTGGCTTTTTCAGGCACAGCACGCAGTGACAGTCTGACACAAGATTTGAGATTCAGTTCGCATGAAGTAGTGCTCTTTCATCTCTTTCCCTCATCATATCTTGGGAAAGTGTCCATCACTTATCATAACATGTAAGACCCTGACATTTTACTAAGAGAACTGACTCTGCAGGTATGCTTGGCTTGTGTAAGGAATCCTAATCTCTTTAAAATTTGCCTTTAAGAACCCCAGAAATAATGTAAAGATGCTTCCCTGCCTTTCAACACTCACACATCGCCACGTTATTGTTTTCCCGAAAAATGGAAACTGTTTACATCAGCCAAAGCTTTAATTAGAAGTAGCACATGTTGGCATTTATCTCTCCTGCTTGGCATTATAAATTGCACAAGTGTGTCAGCACAGAGTTTAACACAAGGCCAAACAATGCAGGGAATTCACAGACGTTTGCAGTCCATTACAATAAAAAAATGCGCCTGTTAAATGTTCATTTGTGTCAGACTACGCGTCTTAGAAACAGGTACTTTCAGCTGACATATTTTAAGGTAGATTTTAAGTGTACTGAACTTGAGAAAGCACTCATAGTGCGTAAATCATTGGACAAACACCAAGGCCACTCAGTTTCCCACAGTGCAAGCCTAACAAATGATTTTTTTTTTAAATCTCTAAACTGAAATCCACAAAAAATCTACCATTTTCCTCCATAGGCCATGACCTCCTTTCCCAGAAAGTAAAGGGCAAAATCTGCCCTTTACTTTTTTTGCATTATACTGCTTAAAGTCAAACAAACTGCAGCCACTAATTGCACCTTTCTTCTCACCTGTGGGACACTTCTTCTTCATTCTGCACCTCTGCGTCTCACTTTGGGATGGACAAAGCCATGCTGTCTTCTCTTCTGGTGTGCTGCTATCCCGGGTTCTGGTCTGCGTGCCCCACCGGAAGCCACAAGTGACGCCATTGTGGACACAATCACTCCACTCGCTCCACTCTCCCAACGGAGCAAAGAGGCAGTTCTCTGAAAAGGGGGGCACATCAAAATCCATTCAGGCTTTTTTTTAAGTTCTTCATCACAATACCAGAACCTGGAAAGGGTTTAATCAGTTTTACTCGTGATAAATGACATGTGATGATGAAAATAAATCCTTGACTATTAATTCTCACCATTTGAGTGTCAGCAGTTTTTGTAACTGAAAGTAATGGCTTGAATAAATGTGTTGTTCCATATAAACAAATTAGAGAAATGCAAGAGTTGTAAAAATATACTGAGACAAATGTTTTGTCATACCTCTGGCAACCTCTTTGTCAGGTTATAATACAAATGTCACCTGAAGAATTAATTTGCCTGACGTTACATTCATGGTGGCTGGATACTGATGAATGTCACCCACAAAATCAGATACAACAAGGATTTCCATCATGGAAAACAACCAGCAGCCTCAGTCATGAATGGACAATAATTCCTCAACAATTTTTATTGTCAGTGGCAGAAAAGTAAAGCATCGGCTTATTTCTTGAGAAAAGTACCCACAGGTTGACATCACTGTTTAAAGCAGACATGGTCGCAATTGCAAGGAATACGTATAACAGCGTAGCCAGAGAATATGAAGGTGGACAGCAGGTGGGGGGATCTGCAGCTCTGAACAGCACTGAATAATTACCAAGCTTGACAATATATCTCACTTACTTAGAAGGGAGGTGTAATACACAAAGACATATGAAGACAAATTCTGGAAACTGTCTGAAGTCTTTTAAGGGGAATCATGTGTTTGGCTCCTTGCTGGAAAAGAGCTACGTGAAAAATAATTGATGAGAGGAAGAAATGGAGCAGATGAGTCCTCACACACAAAAATAAGAAGAAAAATGTTAAGTATTTCAAGACAAACTTTGGAACTTGGACGCATCACTACCAAAAGCAGTATTTAACATGATACGAACTTCTAGAACTTTATCAGTTCCTGAATTTGATCTACTTGAAAATATCATTAGAGTTATTGAAGGCATTCAAGATTTCTTCTTGTTTCTTCAAGTCTTTCCTGAAAAAAAGCCTAGTTTTCTAAACAGGTGCGTTTTATCAATAGGCATTAATTCATGAAAAATGGCTTGATTTAAGGAAAAAAAAAAAAAAAAACAACACAGACCACAACCAATGAAATACTCAACCATTCACACATGAAACATGGAAGAGATGGAGCCAGAGAGGCAGATAAAAGAACAGGCATCTGCAGGAACAGGCCTGCTGTTCATTAAAGCTTTCAGATTTTCTTCACTGTAACAGATATTTCTGAAAGGACCTTCATTTTATAGCTGCCTTGGGTCAATGTGCTTCAAGGTCACACACTTCTTAAGAGACTGTAACCTGAAACCGCAAATAAAAAAGGACACCGGTCACAAAATATCATATGTGTTGCAGTCTTCAGATACATGGAAAGTAATTGTATACATGATTAGTGTCTTTGTGCTGAATGATATCATTGTTGTTCACATCCTCACAGTGTCTATATGTCATTTCAGTACAGACCTTTACCTTATACTGAACTTATCCTGGTTTCTGCAATAACTACTTTGTAATTGTGTCCTCAGTCCATATACTACGATCATACTGTTCATCAGTGGGAGAGCATGTTGTCTTTCAACTGGAAGGTTGTGTGTTCGATTCCCGGATCCACTAGTCTACACGCTTTGGACAAGACACCCCACATTGCTCCTCATGGCTGTGCCAGCAACGCGTGAATGGGAATGATAGAAAAATTGCTGTTTGAATATGGGTGTGAATAGGTGACTGGCAAAACTGTTGCGTGAAGCAGCTTTGTCTAGAAAACAGATCATTACACTCAGCACCCCATGAAGACACAATAGAGAAGAAATATTACAGTGAAATCAGCATTCAGACCTTTCGTTATGATGCTGTCTCAATCCCAATCTGAAAGTTTCTCTCACTGCCACTCAGAATCTCTGGAGCTCAGAGAGAGAGTGACCATCAGATTCTTCCTCCATGCTTGTTCAGATCAGTATCTCTAGGAAGTGTTTTTCAAATTCTAAACCTATTATATATAAGTAACTGTGATAATTACGAGGTCATTTTTTGTAGTCTTTTGTAGTTTTAATCAACTTTGTTCTCTGCAGAAAGCTCCTTCAACCTGATGACTTTTGCCACTGCTGTTTTTGTTCTGATCTGCCTTATCAACTGTAAGACTTTATTATGACATGTGCGTTCTCAGTTGAATTTATTGCAGGTGGACTTGAGGCATAGGGTCTCTTTTCATCGTGTTGCTATGAAAAACATTCATGGGCCTAGAGCACAGACAGAACATGATGTTGGCAGCGACTCAGACACCCTCTGACTTCCAAACTCATAATTTAGTGTAGATGTGGTCCAATGTGGTTCATCAGAGCACATAGGAGCCTTTATCTTGTCCTATCCGTTGTGTCTTCTTTTGTTTCAGCAAATGTCCTCATGTCCTCCTTCACAGCATGCATGAACCTTCTCTGTGGTCTTCCACTTTTCCCCCTGACAGGCAGCTCCATCTTCAACGTCTTTTGTCCAATACACTGCATGTGACCAAACCACATCAACCTTGACTCTCTTACTTTATTTTCAAACCGTTCGACCTGAGGTGTCCCTCTAATACGCTCCTTTCTAATCCTGTCCATCCTGGTCACTCCCAACAGAAATCTCAGCATCTTCAGCTCTTCCACCTCCAGCTCCACCTCCTGTCTTTTAGACAGGGCCACTGTTTCTAAGCCATACATCATAGCTTGACTCACTACGATCTTGTAGACCTTCCTGTTTCACTTTTGCCTCTCTTATATACTCTCCATTGCTTTGGATGCTTGACCCCCTGGTATTTCAGCTCATCCACTTTCATTACCTCTATTCCTTGCATCTTCACCATAGCACCTGAGCCCCTGTCATCACTCACAGATATTGTGCATACATCCACCTCTCCAGGCTCTCTTCTACCCATCCCCACCTCTCACTGCAGATGTCATAGTCTATTGAGATTCCTGTCTGACCTTATCTGTGAACTTGTCCTCTTAGAGCACCTAACAGTAGAGTGGCAAAACTCAAACCATGACTGTTGCCTCTGTTTGAACATTTCACAGAGCAGATGTATGTAGTGTTATTTGGATTATAGTTTTAGCACTGTTTCAGCATGATTTATTTCAACATGTTTGTTTTCAGTCTTATTCACAAGACAATCATAAGCAATGATACATTTTTCACTTACCTAAACAGTCCTTTTGGTGAGCGAATGTTCCCTTTGGGCAACTCGTCACACACTTGCCTTTGTACAGCTGGAAGCCAGACTTACACTTGGTGCAGAAGTCCCGGCTGAAACAGTGCTCACAGTCCAAAGAGCGGCACTCTGAGAGGCAAAAGACCATCATACATCTGGTCAGTAAACAAATAGAAAACATCTGCTCTTGACATAAATCTGTCTGGAGTGAAATCTGGGAAAAACTAAAGTCTCCTGTTCACGTTGTCCCCCTTCACTTTGCTCTTGAAGGTGAAAAACAGGTGAATGGGAAGGACGGGCAGAGGGCATGTGACATTGTATCTTCTAATGTTATGCAGGATACTTCTATTTTCATGTAAAAAGGATACTGGAATGGGAGACTAAAATGTCTGTTTCCAGGTTAGAGTTGAAATGTTGGCTCAACATTTAAACTAATAGAAGGAATCAGATAATTCTAAATAGTCAATTCTAACAAATTACCTTGTTTTTTTTAATGCTATGAAGACTTTTGGAACTTACACAAAACAAGTAAACTTCAAATAGTGACATGTTTACCATGTCTTCAAAATGTGTCAATTTCCTTTTCATGATACTGTAAATTTATGGGAATGTTTTCTAAACTGGTAGAGCCCAATGAAGTTCATTTTTAATTGGAAGTTACGACTGGAATTGTTTACTTTGTCTTGTCCTAACTGACTATATGTCCTCAGTGTCATAAAAAACTTTTCTGAGAAATCACTTGGTGTCGGTGCTACTTTCAAACCATTTCTCTGCTGTAAGAGCTCAGAAGTCCAGTTTGAAGGCACCGATGGTCACGTCTCCGGCTTTTATGTCTGTGGGTGTTTTTAAAATGAAACTGCAGGAACAAACATTCGTGTTAAGTCAGCCTTGAACAAATTAATGAATATTCTGTGTTTAACATGTGTTTGAAGCTTCAGGTTGGGAATCAGTTACAGATGATACAGACAGACTGTGGCTTTGAAAAGGAGGATTTCTACACAAGCTAATGCTACGTGACAAACATGACAGCATTATAATTATTATGGTAACTTTGTGTGTCTATTTCTGAACACTCACAGGTTTCATCTCATTCTACCTGTGCACCTAACTGTGTGAATAACTTCATACAGTACATCATCATCACTGCTGGACTTGCTCATGATTGTACCTTCTGGTCATGCATGCACACAGTGATGTTTGCAAACAGGAAACTCAACTTCCACCTAAGAATCAAAAATCGGAGTTTTGAGATCTCTTCTCCTATCAAAAGCCTCTTTTACTAAAACTGTGGCAATGGGTTGGACCAATCAAGATGGTTCATTTCGTCATTTACTCTAGTTTTCTGACATTGGTTCAGGAATGGGATGGGATTAGTGGTGGGTTAGTTTGTAGCTGCTGACAGGACAAGAATGTCCTTCTTTTTTAAATTTATTTCTAGAATAAAGAGTCTGAGTCTGTATGTACACTGTGAGGAGGTATGGTTACTGTTTTCATTCAACAAAAAAGGAGAAGCGTTCAGACAATTTTTACTGAATTTTTGATACCGGTCAGACAGACAGACCGACAGACCACCGAACATACTCATGCAACGGTTGATGTCCTTCCCTCTCTGTCCATAGTGTCCAGTGGGACAAGCATGGAGACAAGTTCCATGGTGAGACATTCCATCCCTCTGCAGAAACAGGAAGAGCCGCTCAGCGCAGCGCACGCAGCCGTTGTCACGGGAACACTCCAGGCAGCTCCGGCAGTCCACTGATGTCTCTCTGTGAGCTGCACAACACAACACACACAGAATTAGGCTGAGTAGGTCTGCATCACCTGCATTGGCAAGCAAAGTGACCAAGTTCCACAGGTGAGTGGATGTCATGGCAGAGGCAGCACAAAAATTGCAGTAAGTTAAGGAGAGTGAAGAATTAGAGGCTGGACATAGAAGAATGTTGGTCCAACTTTCACTCACTGGTGTTCGCTTTTGTTGTACTAGTGAAGGGATATCAGACTAAGGGCGACCTGGGTCTTGTTACTTTTGGATTAGTGATTGTAAATGTTTGCTTATCAGTGCTGTGCTTGCTGTGTGTCAGGCCTTGTTATTGAATTCATCTTGTCCTCTCATACATCCTATTCTTAAATCTAGTGATTCAAACTACAGTATGTGTTCTGATGAATAGGAAAATATAACAAGTCATCATATTTTTATAAAATGCTATAACACAGGCTACTGTTCCTGGTCTGAAGACATGTTTTTGCATCAAAAATGTTTTTCAAAAAAAGTTGACCGGTATCAAAGGCTTGCCAACGAATGCACATGTTACCAGGACATATACAGTAATTTATGACAGAGACCAAACATCACCCAACGTTTTTGATTATACAGTTATTATTTTAAAGTCAGGCTTCATTTTATACAGGTGTTTTTATACAGATCTATTGTTATATTGAACATTTTTACAAAATACAAAAAGAAAAAAAAAATCAATGTTTTGTTAGTTTTTGTTTCTAAACTAAACATTCCATTCTACAATAAATACCTGATGAATTACTGGACAACATGATGTGTGGATGATTGTTGGAGGTCTATTTATTCTGTGTTTTGTGTGCATATTCACTCCGTTTTGACAAGGTTATTGCAAAGATCTGACAACAGATTACACCTGGTAGCATGAGAGTCAGGATTTCATCTAAATCAAAGTAAGTCTTATTATTATTATTATAAAGTTGAGTTGAGATGTCTGCTCCAAGGAACACATGAGATTCATCAGACAAAGTTGGAATGCTTCTAGTCCAATAGACATAAGGAGATGTATGGAAAAAAAATGGGCAAGGTGAAGTGGAAAATTGGGTATGGTGAAGATAAGAGGAATGGAAAGATAGACTGAATCTCCTCTGGAGGTGAGAGGAAAGGCAGTATGTGCTGTATGCGTGAGTCTGAATGATCCCCGAGACTGATCCTCTTAAAGCACCTGTGGCTGACTGCAGGCAGCCCGACTGATTAAATCACATCACCAGTGGAAGTCATTAAAGGTCATAGCTCATGTAACCTACTTTGTTAAAAAGAAAAATATTAGCTAAATTCCATATCCATTGCTTGTTTGCAATATACAGTATACTTTTTTCTTCCTTCAAACAGCCGTTAGTGATGTAAAATGATAGAACTGACACACACCCATTGACATTCAAAAATGCAGTTGAAGACAAAGAGACAGGCACCTGGGGATGCATGGATTGTCCCTTTAAAGCCTTAAGCATCACACAGTTGCTGGACATGTATTTTTCCTTATTTTACTTTAAACAAAGTTCAAACAAAATACAAACTTTTTGCTTTTTGAAATCCCGCACAGAGCATATCACCAGTTCATAAATGAACACCATTTTTATCTACTTATGGCACAAGCAATTTTAAAGTTAGAAAACAACATTTTCTAACGTTATGTCAAACATATTCTGTATCTGCTAAGTTAAAGCTACCAAAGGCATCAATAGCAAAGCCATCAATTTGACCTGCAGGGTATAAATCTGGTTAGGTACTTTTTGTTGTGTGCTTCATAACCATTGTTTTTATTTTGCATTGTGTCACAGATGGACTTTCCTTTGCTCACAGCAGACATGAGAATAGTGATTGCATGTGCAATGCTTGTATCTATCATGTTGTGAAATGTCAGAAATGACAGAAGTGGTTGACCTTTTGTGGAAGGTGTTATTGCTGTGGCTTCTGGAGAGCTTAGGGGTTTGCTACGCTTACTTTTTCTTGCATTTATGTGAGAGGAGCCAATAGAGGCCTGTTACCTGAGGGAGCATGGGTTTCTGCTTGGGTATTTGTTTTTTATGGTCTCACCTGATGCATGAGCTGATTACTGTCACTATGACAGTGTACCCACCAAATCAGCAGACTGACTTTGAAAGCTATGCAGTGCAAACTGGTGGATAATCTTTGCACTGCATGTACTTTATCTACAGTAATTGTGCACATGAGTTATCTCAGGAAAAATATTTACTCACAGATGATCTAGAACAACCCACCAGGGTTGGTATGGTTTCTAGGTGCGAATGGGGATAATTTTGGGGATCGCTAGATTGTTTTGGAGGAAAGAAAAATCAAAATGAAATACAACTCAATTAACTTGATTTAATTGAATGTATCGTTGCAATCGAAATTATTCAAACTGGTTTACTGGTAAAATTTTAAATATGCCAGGTGTTTGCAAGAAGCAAATTACACAAGAACAATTTGAAAAGTTAAATAAAACTAACATTACAAGGAATTTTATCCAAATTTGACACTAAATCCTACTTTCAATGACTGCTTGACTCAACCTACCTTCAATGACTGCTGCAGTTTCAATTATTTAACCCCCCTGAATAGAATTCATCCTAAGAGCACACATTTGCAAATCACATGTTGTCTCAAGGGCTTCATTAGTTGCATTGGGCGTGTTTGAGATAGATCACCTCAAATACCAGGATTATTGACTGGGACTTTTGATTGCATGTTAGAAATATCAAACTTAAAATATCAAAGTCAAGGGAATTGTCCACAAATTTCAGATAGGAGATCACTGCCTTACACATTAAAGGTAAATGATAGAGAAAGATAGCAAAGGCACTAAATGTTCCTAAAGGTACAGTTAGAAGCATAATTTGCATGTTTAAATTTGAAGAAACAGTGTCATGTCTGCATGTGTCAGAAAGAGGAAGATATCAATGCCAGAGTCCTGACGAAGCAGGTTTTCAAAAACCCCCGACTGACTGCAAAAGACCTGCACCAGGACTTGGTGGTAGCAGGCACTGAGGTTTCAGTTTCCACAGTAAGGTGCATGCTAAACTCTGAAGGAATCCATATCCAAACTCCCAGACAACTGTATGACTGGAGGAGGAAGAATGAAGCACACACAGAAAAGAACACCCTGTCTTCAGTGAAGCATTTTTTGTGGCTCACTGATACGGGGCTGCTTTGCTTCTTCTGGCACTGGAAACGTGCAGTGTGTGGAGGGCAAGATGGATTCAATTCATCAGGAAATCCTGGGAGAAAATAGCATATCGTCTATGAGGAAGCTGAAGCTTGGGCGTCATTGGACCTTTCAACAGGTCAATGATCCCAAGCACACTTCAAAGCCCACCTAGGCTTGGTTTCAGAAGAAGTCCTGCAAGATACTAGAGTGGCCATCAAAGTCGCCCGACTTGAACCCCTTTGAAATTCTCTGGTGGAATTTTGAAAAAGGCGATTGCAGCATGCAAACCCAAGAATATTAGTGACCTGGAGGCCTTTGCCCATGAGAAAAGGACTAAGATTCCTCAGGTATGCTGCCAGAAACTGGTGTTGATGGTGATGCATCACATTTACAGCAAACAGCAAAGTTTGATCTACTAAGTACTACAGTTGCGTTTTGTGTTGAATTTGGAAAAACTAGTTCTAATATTACTTGTGTTTAACTATCTAAATTGTTGTTGTTTGATTTGCTTATTGCAAACAGCTGCTAGTTTGAACATTTTGCCAATAGACCTAATTTTTAAAGGGGGGTGAATAATTTTGATTGCAACTGTACCACTGATGAGATCTGCCTTAGGGATGTTATTGAGTGAGTTTGTGAGAGTGAATGTCTGTGTTGTCATGAGTTATTGCTTGGACAAATCAAAACATCAAAAGACTTTTATTTTGGGGAATTTGGTTAATGCGCTAAACATCAGCACAGTCAAATCTTTTGATTTGATTGGAATTTGATTTGCATAGTGACACATTTTCTCAAGGCACTACAGAATAGTATTGCAGCTGAAGACCAACAAAAATCAGAACAGGTGTAATAAGGTGAATCGCCTCTTCACAATCCCATAGCAGCTCCATCATTCGAAAGAAAATGTGCCAGGGCCAGCAGATCACCAGGCTCATTTATATACAGCAGAAATATAAACCAGACTTTCTTAAATAACCTGAAAATAGCTGTTACTTGACTATTGTGTTATTATCCTTATAGCACAAAATCTGGTATAATCTGCTGCGAGTTTCCCTCTTCCATGGATATCAAATAAAAAATACATAGCAATGTGTCAGAACCAGACACAAAACTGATTATCACTTCAAAAGTCATTTGTTCCACTTAAGCAACTGGTTTAATTAGAGTATGTATACCCAACCCAAGCCTGTCAAGTCCCTACGAGACCCGATGGGCTGGGCCAGGTTGGAACAAAAATCCAAAAATGATTGCTGAGCTTGGTCAGGTTCAGTCATGTCAGTTGTCATGGTAATTTCCAGTTCTTTTATTGAAACATAAATAAAGTATGGTGCATTAAAATGTCATTTTGGCATTTTTAATATATTGGTTGTACATTAGTTTCATAAATGGTTTATATAATGAGTTAAAAATAAGTAATAATGAGTAGAAAACATATTAGTAACTGATCTAGTGTTTCTATTCAGACCTGTGGTTTACTATTTATGACAGAATGTTCAACACAACACAGAAGCTATTGAGACTATCCACGTGGATCTCATCCTTTTCCTCCACAGTTCAACTTGGGCCGGGCTTGGGACAAAAAATACAAGACACATGTCTAGTTTGGTCAATAATTTTTTTGAGCTCGGTTGGGTTCTGGCAGAAAAATGAGGCCCGAGCTACACTTTAGTTCTGATTGTGCATCAGCAGCAGAGAGAGAAAGGGAAAAAAAGACAGAGACAGTGATGGGTGTGCACAGTCCCATATGATTGTGACTAAAAAAAAAAAATCTGCTATATTAAATTAAGATGACACATATGGTGCTTTTCCACTATACGGTTCAGAGGCTCGGTTTGGTATTAGGCACGTCATTTTCCATTACTATAGTGCCTCCTCAACATGGGTGGGGTCGTCATTTTATAGTGTATTTTATTATTAATTAATTAATTATTAATATATTTTTTAGTGACAAGCAAAGCAGTTACTTTTTTGTGAACTGAACTAAATACGGCTGAACAGGTTGTGATTTGGCTCAGAATTGTTGGCTTTTGGCTGAGATGTTGTTAAATGCACTCCTCTTTTAAGTGATCTACAGTCTGGTATTGTTCGGTTTGATTCCTGAGTCAGATGTCACACTCATGACTCTTCACAGAGACTCACTGCCAATCAGCCTATTGACATCACATCTTAGTATCGGCTCAGCTCATTTGAAACTTTGCCAAAGCAGGTACTATCCCTAATGGAAAAGCAGAGGAAAAAAAGGAGTCGAGCCATGCTGAGTTAGGCTGAGCCATGCTCGAACTGTATAGTGGAAAAGTGCCAGTAGTGTGAGCCCCAGCCGGGCCCACTTCTCGCAGCATCGGTTCCGACTGGTTACAATAACTAAAGATTTTTGTGGGCTGTAGAACATTTCCAGAACCTAAAATGGGCCCTGATATTCTTAAGTAGACCTCAAGAATGCATGACATTATGATTTGCTTACCGATGATCTCTACCGTATAGACTCCACATACAAATTACGTTTTTTTTGTTTTGTTTTTTTAAATGGACTTTTATTTAACCAGGTAAATCAAGTGGGAAACAGTTATCATTTACAATGACGACCTGGCCAAGAGGTGTCACAGAAAGAGGGCACACAAACAACAAAAAGCATCAACAACAATTCATAGCAGTCACATGTATAAAGTGAACAGTTGTAAACTGTTGCTCTCACTGAGTACAATCAAATCCCCTTGCAAACTTGCTTTATTATTTACAGTCCATAATTAACTGAAATACTGCACAAGGTGTGCAGTGGATTATAGAAAACAGTGCTGCCAAAGATGGTATGGATTTGTTGTCCGAATTCTGGCCAAAACAGACCATGTCTCTCCTTTGGAGCCGTTGAATTTGGTGAGTCCCTCTCAGCGAATTAAAACAAATTCTCTAAGACTTGTCTTTAGTAACCTTTCAGAAATGAAGAGAAGAATCACTGAATAATGGCAGATGTCTCATATTTTAAACAAACGTTCCAACAATCTGCACTTTGCACTGGGGTATTAGGCAGCATTTAGCAATACCCTCTAAACCTGCATATACTTAAGGCTTGTTTACAGGTAATCTCGGCTCAGTTGAACTGAACAAAATGACATGTCAGAATAGAGAGGAAAAGAGAAAGACTATGTTTGGAAGAGTTAATCGAAGGGGAAAAAAAAGGGGCTGATTTCCTCAGAATAAACTAGGGACCAATTTCACTGAGCTCTGGGTCCTCACTTTGAGCCCCTGACCTGTTGTCTGAAAAACAGTTCTCTACACATGTGCTATCGATCTGCAGGCTTAAGGGACTCTTAGAGGAGCGGCAGGTTTAGGTAGCGTAAAACTGTAACCTCTGACCCCGCATGAGATTGCACTGGGTTTTTAACAAGCACCAGGTGGAACAAGCTCTGTTGGGATTTCGGTAAAACGTGCTCGCAAGTGAAAGGGACTTTCACCCTCAACTGAATTTAGATTGTTGAAGGTAAAAAGTACCAACACTGGTTTACAATGAAAATACAGAGGCAACCACAACAACAACAAAAAATGTTTATTGAACCCACCAATTCTGGAGAACCATGCAAGTTAGTACAGTTTCTTTAAAAATTCGAAAATAAACAAACAACCAAAAACCCTCATCTTAACATCCTTCCCAAAAACTGCTTTAATTCCAATCCTACTGACGAAAAAGTTGACTCCTAATGCAAGTTTGTCTCTACAAGTGTCTGTGCTTATGAGACTGATTGGAAACCATGCTTGCAGAAGATATTCCCTCATTTAACAATTTTATGATTGTGCTGAGAACCACATTTTACAATTTGGTAACCTAATCTTTGGCTTGACAGCTTCACATCACCATTCAGTCTCATCAGTCCATTCAATGATGCCTTGTGACCAATAAAAAGGGTATGATTGGGCGGAGTAGTCATTTTCCCTATAACACACACCAGCCACCACTTCTGTATGGGGAGCCAAACTACCCACAGTGCACTATGATATACTATTGACCAGAAAAAATGAGCCAGGTGGGGGTGATGTGATCAAGTGACTCAAGATGTGTGACACTGAATTACGCACATGCTCACGTCTAGACATGTGAATGCAGCTGGGTCATACATGAACATGGGAAGGGTTTCCAGTTTCAAATTACAGTAGCATAAAACCTCAAGGTTTCTGGTTCATTTCATATATAAAATGTATCTCCTCATATTTTCTGTGAAAAATTACTCCAGTGTGAGTCAATAAAACATCCAGAAATATCATTGGACTTATTAGATACTTATTTGTCTTCTTAGATTAATGATGAGAGGCGCTCTTTATTAAATAGTCAATGAGATTATGTTTTTGGTAGCGTTTCATCTGATTCATAATTAGTTTTGATTACATTTTCTAGGGATGTCGGTCATGGCCCACGTAAGAAAAGGTAAAATTTCAGTTGTGATGCCTCTTTGATTGTTATTCCAGTCCTGCATACCCTGTTGTTATATGTGCTTAGATGACGGGTTAATGCCTCGGCAGATTTTTCTGCCTAATGGCTAACAAGTTTCATACATTAAATAGAAATATTACGTGGAGTAACTCAAAAGTATAATCTGGTGTACATTGAGGACAAATTATTACCCCCCTGATGCTCATAATTGTGTATCCTTTTTGCTGGATAACAGCCTGCAGTCATTGGTTGTAGTTTTCAACAACAACCAATGACACGTCTCCTGAAGAATCCCAGTCCATTCTTCTTTGGCAAATCTCTCAAGCTCCTCCAGATTTGATGGCCTTCTGGCACGGACCTTCGTCTTCAGTTCACCCCAAAGATTTTCAATGGGATTTAAGTCAGGACTTTGTGCAGGCCAGTCAATAACGTTCACGTTGGTCTTCTGGAGGTAGTTCTTCACCAGGAGTGACATACTGTATGTTTTGGTTCATTGTTGTGTTGGAAGACAAAGCGACGACCCAGACCCAGTTTTGCTGCTGACTGCTTTGGGTTTTCTTTCAAAATCATATATTCTTCTTTTTCATGATTCCTTCCATCTTGATGAGATTCCCAGTTCTGGACACATTGAAGCATCCCCACATCCCCACAGCACAATACTCCGTGTCTCACTGTGGGGATGGTGTTCTTTGGGTTATATGCCTCTCCCTTCTTTCTCCAAACATAAGCAATGTCTCTATAGACAGAGAGCTCTAGTTTTGTCTCATCTGACAAAAAGACATGCTTCCAGTATGTATAATCTGCATTAAAAATTCCTTCCTCTGTTTAACAGCACTTGGGAAATACCTTTAAAATGAGGACATTTTCATAGGGGGTGTAATAATTACATCTTTATCTCTACATGACGTTATAAATAGCTTTCCTTTTACTTTGTGAATGAAGTATTGATAGGCTGGATGGCTGGAATAATAGCCAGCAGCTTGTTTAGCTGTTTGTGTCATCTCCAGGTTAGAAAATGCTAATATTTTGGGATGGAGACACACTGTCCTGAGCTGATCCCAGCAGATGAGTCCCGTACAGGCAGATGCACACATAATATGTGACAGATGACTCGCGGCCATCGCTCCATTTTTTTAATGCTTTGCTGATACCAGCACACATTTTATTATGTTTATTGTGTATTAAAACTCATTTTTCCTTTTACTGATTGCTTAAGTTACGTAATCATAGTCAACAGCAGAATAGCTACCTTTTCACTGAGGGTACGTATGCGTGCAGCTGTTTAGTAGAAAAGTCAATAGATCTGTCTGTTCTGATATTTGTCATCATAGGCCAAGACTGCAAATAGAGAAAATGAGGTTCAGAAGTCTTAGATATACAATTTACATTATGTGGAAAGATTATGTAATAACATGATCACAATAATATGATCAGTAACCACAAAAATACAGTATGTAACCCAAAGCTTTCAACTATAAAATGTAAAATCGTCCAGCAATTATGATGTACTGAAGAGTAAAAATGGCCAAAAGTTCAACAAAAATAATGAATCATACTTGAGGTGGTACAAATGCACAAGAAGTCGGAGGTGAACAGAAGGCATTTATGTTTCTAAAAAAATAGCTTTGATTATTGATTGATTGGCACAATATACCAGGAATTTTAGAGGAATACAAAGCATTGTGTTTAAATTTGTCTGTGAACGCACAAGCAAGGAAACATTTTAACATTTTACATTTTAAGTGTTTTTCTCTTTTTGCCACTCCCTTTGATTTCTTTCGTAAACAACAGTCACAGGTGTCGAACATTACTCTCTATAATCTTATAAAAACACAGCTAGCGCTAATGGACATGATAACGAGTTACAGTTCAGCTCTCCTGCACTGAAACCTTTTCAGCTGTGTGTGTTTAATTCACAGCCAAATGAACCAAGTCCAGATGCGACAGAGGGTGAAAAGTTGGGACATTTGGGTCAGGGAGAGTGAGTGTGCGTGCGTGTCTGTGTGTTGCAATAGTAAATGAAGGAGAAGTGGACGAGAGAGGGATAAAGAAGACAACATAAATGTCTTTGGTGTGAAGTGATGAATTCTGACAGCAGGTCAGCCTGTTATGCCCACAACCAGCATTAAGCCCTAAAATGATATCCAATTTTAGGCAGTTGGGATCCATTTTTGTCAAATGTCTAAAATAATTTCTCAGAAGCAATTTTGTATAATTTTTTGCAACACTCATTTTATAATTTTTACATGTCTTTAAAATGTGCCTGCTATCTTACTATCATCTGTCATTAAATATAAAAGTTTTTTAGCCTAGATTTATACTCAGTTTCTTAATAGATTCCTTGTCTTGGTGAATTATAAAAACATTATAATACTATTTTAATTCAACATCCTGCTTTTTGCAGTGTAATTTTGTTTACACTAATTGCTTATATATGTGTACAGTTCTTTTCCTCTTTGACTGATCTTATAAACCTCCTATATTTGAAACTCTGCAGTCTTGCTGCCGCAGCTTATTAACTTGAACAATAGTCTGTGACACCTGATGGCTTCAAGCAGCCCCTCTAATCATTACTGAATGCCTCACCTCTGGTTGTCTGACTGCACAGAGAGGGAAACATTGGAGGCCAAAATGACAGCGCAATTGAGACCGGATCCCGCTCTATTACTCCCAGATTCCCGGGGAAATGCCAGACACCGGCAAGCATGCGGGTCACCACATACCTGCATGGCTGTGGTCAAGACTTAAGGGTTTTCAGGAAGAATTCATTCAGATTCAGATTCATTAGCCACAAATTTGAGTCTGAGCAGAATTGTCTGGTGCAGAGCATAAACAAGGACATGACATTTCAGCCACTGATAACTGTGAGTTGTATGAAGACATAAAAACTTTGCAGGAGGGAAACAAAATGGATTCAAGATTTGTTTGATGTCCCACATTCACCGTTATAAGCAAAGAAATATTGAAATGTTTTGGAGCTAAATAAAGGAAAACTTGTCATGAGATGTAAAATATAATAATATCTCCACATGTGTAGCAGCCACTTGATGTCATACATGTCTGTTGCTTGTTAAATCATCCTACAATGAGGTTATATGCAGTGAGAAAACCTTTATCCACTTTCTGTATTGGATATGAAATTAATCTAAAAATCAAATGATCAACCTCATGCTAAACTTGGTCAACGTGCATTGTAGCTCTGTCATGTTAGTTATTATTTGTAAATTCAGCGTAGCAAAAAGTCGATATTACAGCATGTATCAGAAATTCCAATTTGTCCATTCAATAACTAGAATTGTTGTATGTTTCAAATGTGTGTAATGTACTTAATCCAGTCAATCCATCTTAGAAACCAATAAGAAAATAGAAAAAAAGCAGAATTTACAATAACTAATAGTGCAAAAACTATAATTTGTAAAGCCGCAACCCCATAAAAAGCAGTTGAGGCTGCATACTCACCACTTTGCTTCTGTATGACTCCAGACCCCCTCCTGATCACCTCACATAGCAAGGATATCACAAAGGCAAAGAGTCGCAAATGCATCTGGGCTGCTGACAAGCGCCCGCTTCAGTGCCAGGCTGTGGACATCTGCGGGGACTCCAGGGGGTCAGGTAGAAGATCAATGGCAAGGGTTTAAAAGTTGCAGCGATGGATGAGGATGAAGTGATCCTACAGGGCCACAAAAGCGTTGAAAACGATGACTTTTTAGGTGGGGGAAGAGAGACGAGACAGAAGAAAGCAAAATCCTTCTCTCCTTTTTGTCCAGTTTCACACAGAAGATTTAGGGCAGAGATGAAGCGACAGGCGGCCATAAAAAACAAAAGAGGAGCAGAGCAGAGTGAGAAACACCAGAGGTGTGGAGAGTAGTGGAGACCCTCATCTACTTCCCTAGACTGGTTGCTTGGAGTGAAAACTCACCATTTAACTACCACTGTCAAATTTGCGATAAACGAGCCCCACTTATCCCGTAGCCATCTTTAACCCTTTATTGGCTCTTGGGGCCTAAGTGGTTCCATATTTCCAGCCTGATCTTTAGGCCCCTCCTACTTGCTCTTTTTTGTGCAGTCTCCTCTTTTTATGATTCTTGTTTACTTTTGTTTTCCTGAACGGGACTGCTTTTTTTTCCCTGTATAAATCATATTAAATATGGGCAGTGGGTAAACTTAATTTGATCAACAGAGGAAGGAAAAACAACTAGGGAAGACCAGACAGACTGAAATCTCATCCTTGCTTATTACGTTTGGAGAGTTGATTAGTTTGGTGTGTTTTGGTAACAAGTTGCCTGTAAAATAAAGTTTCAACATTAAGAGGTGATGTTACAATAAGGAATAGTTCATGATGGTATTAAGCAAATCAATGTCTGATGTTTGATCCTAAATCCTCCAGTTCAGCCAGTTACTGTACTGTATGGATAATGTATATTGGATGAATCATCTAAACACACTGCATTTGCGCTGACATTCACCAATTATTATTATAAATGTGACTGGAAAAATAAAAAAGAATAAATATAATGCTACATACAGTTTTTTACAAAACTTAGCTGGCACACATATGGTGTCATTATTTATCCTTCAAAACGTGTTTGCATGTTCTCTGTTAACTTATTTTTAAGAAATGGGAAAATTATATCTCATGATGTTAGCTGAAAAGAAAGTTAACATTGGGGGAAAGTATAAACATATTGGTGTCTGTCTCTCAACAAGAATGAACAAATAATTAAGTAATTTCACTCTCTTTGTCATGGGCAAGTTACACTGATCATGATATAATATACAGTATATGGTATACATTTAATACCGAACACATTTTACTGTCTTTGTTTCATTTCATTTTGGCTCCACAAGCCAAAAGTTCAAACCATATGTTCACATTCTTGTGGTTCTAAACATTTTAGATTCCACAAACCAATTGTTGTTATTCTCTCTTGTTTCTATGCTATGCTAAAAACTGAATAGTGGCTACCTCACCTTTACAGAAAAATACTTTTTTCTGTAAAGTAAAAATGGATTTAGGGGTCATTCTGTCATTTTTTTGGGTGGCACAAATGAAATGACACTCTCTGACTTTTTTTTTTAATGACGCTACACACTTGTTGTAATAAACTGCATCAACTGGATGAATTGCAATTATCTAAGGTTAAAAAATGGCTTTTATGTCTGATCCAAATGTAGTTCTCCTAAACGTGTTTTTCTGTTACACTTCTGCTCCACTCCTGCTTTTATCGACCTAGAAGTAGTGCTAAACTAAATATATATATGAAATATATATTTAGTTTTTCCCTCCGCTTGATTACTTTCTAATCAACACAGCCCTGTAGTACACAAATGTCACAAATGTAAATGACATGTCCTCTGACTGAATTGTGTAAGGCGCCTTCTTGTAACTTAAATCCTTATTTGTTTACACTGGCTTCACGATTCTTGTAATAATGTTCAGAGCCATACACGTGGAGGCATCTGCCAACATCAAACAAATCCAAAGTCGTTTGAATGAGAGTTTATCGGTCATTTCTGGCTCCTGGCTCAAGATAATATGAGACTTCTGAGGGGTGTAGCTTCTAAACTTTGAAAATGTACTTAATTAATTAGCCAGTACAATGACAACTTCCAGCATGGTAATTGCAAAGTATATAGAATATACTTTGCATATATGTAGAATTGGTGCAGAGTTTTATTTTGCTCAAGCAAATTAACTGTAATATGGATACGCTTTTATGTTTTCATGTCAAATATTTTCACCAAAATTTGTGCAGCCAAATTTTAAGTAAGCCTACGGTGAAATAACAAGAGAAACTCTCTACTATAATATGCACAAACAAAACACTTTAGGAGGAAACTGATCTGTGATTTAAACGGAAGCTAGTTGATGTCATCAGAACTGAAGAAGAGTTCTTTTTTGGGTTTTTTGAATTTGAGATTCCATAGAAAGCAAAATAAGTTAATGTAGGGCATCAGTCAATATCTATTATCACTGCAAAAAAGATAAAGGTAGGGGTACTTGGCATTCCCACTCGTTCATCATATCTGAAGTGTTAAATTGTTCTTTTAAAAGGAAAGTTATATTTTTGAACACATTGGTTGTAGATATGCTACGATGTTAGGCCACAGGTAAACTTGCAAACAGGTAGGGAAGATTCTACCAGTGGATTTTATTTAAAACAATAGTCAGCTGGACTCTGATCACAACTTATTACGGAAGACTTCCCAATTAAATTAATTGATTATGAAAATGATTATATTATAAATGGATAATATGGACACTTTAAGCAGCAGGGTGCATTAAGTTGAAATTTTATTTCATGTTTTTACATTTTTATAATACATGAAAAAAACTGTGACAGTGGCATTGATGAGAAATGAAATCATTAACCACTGAAAGTTGTGCAATTAAACTTAACTGCAGCAGTTACTCTAGCCGACATCCAAAACCAGCAGGAAACAGGAGTAATGTCAGACTAACAAGCTCTGAGACTGTTGTCTGACTCTGGTACATGAATGAATGTGATGAGCCCCAAAAGCTCCCAAGTGGTCTCTTTGGCATATGGACTGCAGACTTTAGAGTGCAGCATATTTCCTGGAAGCCGTATGTACCAGAGTCACTCTGAACTGTGAGTAGAAAATATTAGGTTAGTTTTTGGCTGATGCTAAAGCCAACAATATTTTTTATTGTGCCAACACATTTATAGCAAACTACAACCATATGGGCACAGAAAACATGATGCTGTTCCCCTGTCCTTATGTGGTTGTTTGTCCCTGTTGTCCTTGTGTGTATGTCCAAGTGTGACTGTGCCTGTGTGTTAGGATGGAATATGCTTACCTGGCTCCTGCTCACATCACACCACCTTTGCACCTGTGGTTCCATCAGCTAATCGGCTTTTCCACCTGCTGCAGTATTTGAACCCCGACTCATCCCTTCAGACTTCACCAGATCATTCTGGCTACTGTGCAGTAATAACACTACAGCCAAATTCTATCTGTCCTCTCCCAAAGTGACTTTGGCCTTATACAAATTTTATCCGGATTGACGTTGGCTTTGTAGTCATTATTGCTGTTGCCTTGCAGAAAAAGCACCTGGTCTGAAAAAGGGGCTTTTCTGCATGGCGAGTGTGCATGGTCTCCTCGTGTGTGTGTTGGTATCTCTGGGTATTCCGATTTCGTTCCGATGTCTAAAAAACATGCAGAGGTTAACTGGAGACTCTAAATTGACTGTAAGTGTGAGGGTGAATGATTGTCGTCTTTGTTGGCCAAGCAGTGAACTGGTGAACTGCCCAGGATGTGCTCTGTCTTTCGCCCTGTGTCAGAGGAAAAAAAACCCCGCACATTTGAAGATGGTTTTAAATGCATTTCAAATTAGATTTCTGCAGATGTGACTCAGCTTGAATGCTCTAGATTTCCATAGTCTTTTGTACAACCTTTAATGTATACACAAGAACAACGTCAAAACCTGGTCTCTGCACAACAAAGGAGTGCAATATTCTAGTCTCCTCTGTCGCTTACTTGTGTACAGCTACAGCATTACTAAAGTAATGGGAACAACCTTTTGAACAAACGATGCTCTGATGATATGGCTGACCATTTTTTATGTGAAAAATGAAAACATTCTCTTAATCAAAGAGGGAACTCTTAAACCAAGAGAAAAAAGTAAAAATATCTATGTATAACTTAGACATCCAACAGGATTGGTATTTGGTCTTTTTACACAATTAATAAACTTGATATAATAAAAATGCATGTTACCTACACAGTTAACCGTTTTCAAATTTTCTTTAGCTTACTTTTGCAATGACGCAGTTTAAAAACAACAGATTTCACCAGTCCTTAAGGCTAACACTGAAAATTATCACAGCGACATGTGACAGAAAAATTCACACAGGAGGACATACAGGAAAGCAAATGATATACAGTAAATTCATGTAGAGTGTTTTATATTTGGTACAATATGCTATGCAGCTTTGATTATTATTATTATTATTATCATCATCATAATTTGTTGCTAAAAAACATTTATAGATTTATTCAAAATAAATGGTTAGGTGTCACATCACTGCCTTTTCTCAGTAGGCACTGCTGTGTAAACCACGAACACAATAACAAACAGGAATGTCATTTGACAATGGAAAAAATAAGCTTTATAGAGCAGAAACATCTAACACCATAGAAACAGCTAAATGAAATCTGCAGAATGCAGGCCATTTAAGTCCAAAACCAATTAGATTAACAGCCATGAAAAAAGGTCTGGATGCTGAAGTGGAATTTTGATCTGATCTGATTTACTGAAATGCTTTATTGGATGTCTTTAGGTAGGTATGTTTAAAATGTTCAGTTGGAAAAAAAACACTATTAGGAAACAACAGAATGGAAACTGACATTTTACCAGTAACAATCAACAGCAAATCCTTTGAAAAACACTTTTCCAGCAACCACTAAAAATTCTAAAATATTATGTAACAGCTACATGATAAAATTCTTGTTTTTTTTATTTATATGTAAACAATTTGTGCCATGTTTAAAAGTTGCATGGTTATAAAGTGTAGGTGCAAAGGCTCCTCCATCATAGTAACTGCAAAATACAAAGTGTTTATTTGATGAATGACCTTTATTTAGCTGAAAACCAGCCACTGGCAGTCTGCATGTAAAGACACTGTGATCACACTTTGTCACTTTGTAAACTATTCACTTCTGTAACAAAACTGGACTCATGACATCACTTCCCCACTCCCCTGCCTTGCCAGTTCCTCCTCCTACTCATGTTTCATTCCCTCCACCTGTTATCCACGCCTCTTCCCACACCTGCAGCTAATCAACTCCGCAGTACTTATACCAGTCACTTCCACTTGCACTCTGCCGGATTGTCTTGTGTTCCCTTGCCAAGCATTCCAGCGTTATTTCCTCTGCCTGACTGTTCCTGACCTGTTTTGTTCTCGCCTGACCTCTGGACCCCTGCCTGCCGATTCTGATTCTGTTTGTCCTGTCTGACTGCCTGCCCGATCCGACCTGCCCTGCTCTGTTGTTTGGTTTCAAGATTTCTCTTGCCGTTCTGGTTCTGTTCGCCTGTGCTGACTGCCCTCCTGGTTTTGACCCTGTCTGCCTGACTAACTAAAGTGAGCTCACTGAACTGTCCATCGTCACTGTGTCGTGCCTTTGGGTTCACCTCTGCCTGTCTGGTGCGTTACAACTTCCTGCACCAAAGTCCATACAAAAAATTAGCAATTTTGAATCACAGTAGTTGTTGGTCCACTGCCAGTTCAACCCTTGTGACTTTGGTGTTTAAAATCCTTCAATCAGGTTTACACTTAACAAATGAAGCAGTAGTAGACCAGTACCTTCTGTGACCCTATAAGCTAAAAATGTAGAATTTCTAATTGGACTTTGGTGCGGGAAAGTGAACAGTTTACAAAGTAATAGTATAACAATAAAGTAAAACAGCACACACATGCTAAAGATATCACGGACCAAAAGCAGTAATAGATTTTATTTTTGAGTGGCTAAGAACAATCTTTCTTAACGGTTATCGGTCGGTTATATTAACGGTTATAACAGTCAGAGTTAAGATAAGTGTGGATGTAAAAGGAAAATATTACACAGTCTTAAATTTGAGTGTATTAAGTTTAGTAAATTATTTATACTACCGTTTTAATTGTTAACAGCAAAAAAAAAGTCGATGGGCTTTTTCTGCAGCAGCTATTTTCACATGTTCTAGCAGGTAAAGCACAGGCGTTACTGATCACAAGTTAACGATGGCTCTGTGACAGTGAAGCAGCATGCTCCCTGAAACTGAGGAGGCTAAATGGAACTGAGCCAGCATTTGATTATTTACAACTGTGATTTTTCTGCGGTGACCTGTCCACATACAAGCCTCTGTCTAATCTCTAGTGGGCAAGTTTGCCAGAAAAAAATAGTTGACTGTAAAGTTGCATCTGCATGTCATTATAAAACTCACATTCTGGGATCACGGTGCTTTGTCCCGAGCTCCCCTCATTTCACACACAACAGATGACATGTGACATTTTGAAACGCTACTTGTTACTGTTACTTTGAACTTTTATACAGATTATTATCACTATTACTATTAAGCCACATTGTTGCAGTGTTCAGTTGCAGGACACAAACATGCCCACACGCAGATGGATTCACAGGCCTCCACAGCTTTGTAAAAGATGAATGGATTTTGTTGTTAAAATCATTGTTTCTTCACCATGAATAAACAGTAACAGAAGAAAGGAACACCAGCCTCCAAAGCCCTCAGTGAGACTGCAACCATTTCCTTCACAGTGGGCAGATGAAAGAAACCAGCAACGGAAGGGGAATTCAAAGGCAAGGTCATGGAAAGTTTGCTTGCAGGCGCTCACGTGTGTGTGTGTGCATGAGTATACATGTATGTGAAACAAATTGAAGGTGTGTGTGTGTGTATGGTTTTAATCCACATTAAGTGCTGCTGTGTCACGTCTTTAATGCAGTTTGTGTGTAAAATATATAATAAATAGTATATCAGTAAGTAGAAAACATATTGAGTACTGCTCCAACACATGGTGGTCATACTTTCACTACATCTAGTTCTATTTACTCTTCCAAGGTTCCCAAACCTTAGTTGACATTAAATTCTAGGACTTTTCAAAGACTTACCAGGCCCACTTCCCCTCTAATTCAAGGACCGAAGTTGCTAACACAGGGCGACTTGTAAGAGCCTCTTCTCCCATGGTGCCAACTTTTGTTGATTTGCAACATACTCTGCATCTGGCCAAGTAATTGCCCTTGGAATACTGGGCAAGACAGTCTTGTAATTTTCTTGGAATTTGCATATCACAGGCATCACTTAATTTGTTCTCTCTTGCTTTATGGTACTCGCTCAATGTTTTGCATGGAAGCGGCAGAGAGAGACAGTGCACAGTGCCCCCAACACTGCTAGAAATTACAACTCAGCGTTTGTTCTGCATAGGCCTAGTCCATGTGTATCAAGCAATACAGGGTGCATGAAACAGTAGGTGGTGTTGTAACAAACTGCGGTGGGAGACATGTACCTATTTATCAACTAAACGTCTTACTTGCACAATATTCAAGCACTTTCAATGACCAACGTCTATTAAGGACAATTTTCAAGGAATGTGTTTTTTTTTTTTTTTTTTTTTTTTTTTTTTTTTTTTTAATTCACAAACATTCAAGTATTTCAAACACCTGTGGGAACCCTGCTTTGACTCACTTTGCACCTGGAGCACATTTCTGCCTGTAAATAATATTTGAATCGTATTATGTTTGAAATTGGTATTGATACTGATATTGTTTCCTCATTACTGTAGTTGTGGTTGTATTAAAAATATGATTTTGTATTTTCACTGTCTCCCTAGATAGTTTGAGAGTTCACGTTACAATCCACCAGTTTGATGCTGTGTCCCCGTGTCCTTCCTGTATCTAAATATCACTAAAGTGTCACAATAAACACTTCAGCCACTTCTGAGAATAAAGGGCTTCTCTGTTTACCTGTGCTCGAGCAAGCGGTTTTGAAAAGTCGAGTTTAATTGTGCAAATAGTACATTTGACGAGCAGAGAACCCTCCCCCAACAGCTACTCCTGGTCGTGGGCGTGAACATTCAACCTGAAGAAGAAGAAGCTGAATGGCTTGCTTCATAGACTCCCTTCTAATGAGGAAAAAGAGCAGAGTGGATATCTTTCATTTTTGATAGTTATATCCCTGCTAAGCTTCCTGAAATGCTGTTTGTAGCAGTCACTTTGAAGTGAATAGTTATACAAACTTTGCAATACAAAGTGTGACAGCTCAAAACTTCATCTCAAGTAGGGAGCAGTTCCTGTAATGGATTTCTTGGAGGCAATTTCTGTTTGTCACAGCAGCGGTAGAAAATGAGTGAGTGAGAGTGAGTGTTTCTCAGCTCCATGTGACACTGTTTACAAGCGAACCGATGCACGAGCTGTGTGGAACCTTGTGCATTTATGTGTCGGCAAGTGTCTTTCAGCTCGGGTTAGCGCGAGTGTTCCTACGCTAACTACTGACAGTGGCAGGCAGAGATTGGTGTGTATAACTATTGAACAGGGAACAACTTATACTAAAATTGTTATTTTACATGATCCATAATATTGTTATTTTGTATTTTCCACACTAGGGTAAATTAAACCACGCAGGCACTCAAACGGACGTTCCTGCAGTTCGGGGGCGGCGAAGCACCGCAGAGCAGTCAGTCCGCGTGTAGCTGGCCAATCACAAGAGACTCAGTATTCTGGGGGCGGACATTAGCTCAAAAACAGAGCGCTTGTTCAGATGCTGTCAGAGAGCAGCAATAAAGTGGATTAATCTGAAGAGTCTATGAGGTTTTTGACCATAAATATTATTTAATTTATCTAAGTAGACATCAGTAATCTAAATTTTTGGTTCAAAAAGACCATTCTATGTGACCTGTAAAAGTGTTATTTTCTGTTTTACACACATACTGTAGATCAGCAGCTCAGCTCCAGTGTCACCAAAAGTTTATCATTTTTGGTGGGGGAGGGAAGTGAGTGGTAAACAAACTTCTGTTTCCAGCCGGGAAAGGCTCAGTAACAGTGTGATAAAGTGGTGAACACATTATTAAGATTTCATAGACAGTGCAGTTGGTGCAAATTTATTGTCACTATCTTTTCAACCACACATTAAAAAACAGAAATATCCCCTTAAATGATGGCACCTGCCAGTGTGCCTTACCCCCAATGTATTATGAGTCAAAAAAGCACCCTAAGTACAAATGTATTAATCAAGGTAGACCAGATCTTCAAATGTCTTTCTCTCTGTCTGTGACTCAAACAGACCTGCTTGTACACAGAAGATGCAATGCAAAAACTTGAACACATTTTCTACACAAGCATATCCATAATGTGGCTTGATGAATTTGAACCCATGACTCAATAACTTTTAGTCATTAAATTACCTCCATGGTGTTTAGATGAGCGGTTGACACTAAGTAAAGACTCAAATCTCAAATCTGTTTTCCTTGCTTTAAAAAAGTGCTGATCTGGGGATTGAAGGAAACAAAATGAGGAAACAAAGGATGGCTGATGACAAAAGGAGGAAACATAGAAACATTAAGGCTGTTCCTTGGAAAACATAGGCAGTTTTGTTCAGAAAATCCAATGCTCACAAGTAATGAGAAGCAAAGGGGATCTACACATAGCATGAACAAAGGGCAAATGTGCAACAGATGCTCAGGGTGTGTGCTTGTATGAATTATAGGCTGCTTAGTGGCAAGCACTGGCATCACAAGCCTATCTGGCCATAGCATCTCTAACAGCTGGACACACGCACACACATGCACGCACACACACACGGGTTTGCGCAGCCATTCTGACACTGCACTTACATCCATTTATTTGGACAGCCTAAAGAAAGCATTATCCCTAACCTAAACCATAACAGTAATGCCTAACCCAAACCTTAATCCTTACCTAACCACAATTCAAATCATCCCTAAAAGTCAGAGATTAGGTTCTACACCATTAGGACCAGGTTTTGTTATCTATGAGGACTACTGGTCCTGAGAAGGTCAATATTTATGCAAGAAAATGTGTTCAAGAGGTAGTAAATAGCACACACACACACTTATATGTAAAATACACATGACTTATGGTCATGCCGTATATAAATATTGTTGGTGTTTTTGTCCTGGTCTTTAGTTATTCAGGAGCTTCAAAGAAGGTTATATTCTATCAAGATATGAGAGGCATGCAGGAGTGATAAAGGCCTCCACATGGAGCACAGCTGCTGCTCCTCTGCAGTATTTCCTATCAGTGGGCAAATAGGAGTAAACTCAGGTTAATTGTTCAGGTGGTAGAATATTTGACCTGTCAAATGTTATTAGGCTTAGAAAGACACAACATTTTTCTTATAAGATTAGGTCACAAGTTTCTGATGATGGGCAGAGCATTAAAACACAAGAACAGAGGTTTGTAAATGTGGTAAAGTAAAGTATTAAATATACATACCGCTTGTATGGATCCTAAATTCTACTGAGCAAATGTGTTGGTTTCAAATTAGCCTCATCTGATTGTTAGCCTTGTTTATTCAGTCTGTGATCAGACATGACATGATCGTGTGCAAAAGGCATATGTGGAAAAAGCTGTAAATATAAAGTCCAATTGCTTATTTCATCCATTTACAAAATCCATTTACAAAATGCAGAGTGAGCTAACAGATTAAATATCTAAATTAACAAAGTATTTGGTGTGATCTCCCTTCAAAATGGCAGTAATTATTCTTATATGTACCAGATACTCCCTAGGTTGGTTGTTCCAAATATCTTAGAACTTAGAACTAACTAATGTTGGCTGGATTAAATCATTCTGTTTTACATGTAATCCCAGCCACACTCGGTGTTGAAATCATAGCTCTGTCTATTCCATCACTTCCAGGACTTCTTCTTTACTCTGAAGATAGTTCTAAATGCCATGTGGATCATTTTCCTGCTGCAGAATAAATTCAAGATCAATCAGGTGCCTCCCTGGTGGTATTGCATGTCAGATAAATATTTTCCTTTCTGAGCATTAATGGCACCATTAAACTTTGCATAAATATAGCGCCAAAATTGCATGGAACCTCCTCCATACTTCACTGTCATTGTTGTACCACTCGCCATCCTTTGGTAAAGAAACTGCCTTCCCCCACTGCCACATATTTAAAGTTTTGACTCGTCAGTCATGCCATTTTTCTACACCCACGTTTCCATTTGTGGGGTATGGCTTTGTGGCCTCAATTCTTTCACGAAAACCACCAAAAACTTACAATTTATATTTGTGCATTCTTACTACACAGCTTTTTTGCCTAAAATCTTGGCCATTTTGCTCATGCTCTAGCTTGGACAAATACAAAATGACAACAGCAATCGAACACCAACAAATGACAAAACATGAAAATAAAATAATACAACTGTGAATCACAGAACACCATGATGAACAAATGTTTTGTTATTTAATTTGCTGTTGTTGTTTTTTTTTTTCATTTTAACCTTTGTGTCATGATCTTTTTTATTTGCTGTCACCTCTGACTGTACTAAACAAAGCTTTTTATGGATTAGTAAGTAATCACTCAAAGAACTATGATCAGAGTCCAGCCCCCTCTTTCTCTCTCACTTACATAAACACACAGACACACATACACTGTTTTAATATCCCTGTGAGGACACATCATAGACATGCATTCCCTAGCCTCTAACCTTAATCATGACAACTAAGTGCCTAACCCTAACTCTAAAACCAGGTCCTTTAATCTTGAAAAAACCCTTTAAAGTTGTGGGCCCAGAAATAAGGTCCCTATAAGGTCAACACATTCTCACAAAGATGTATGGTTTTGGACCTCACCAAGATATAAATACAAGTTACACCCGTAGACTGGAATTGAAAAGACACAACCTCAAACCCAAATCAAATCAGACTTTGTAAAGAGACACACCCTGAAGAAGAGGTGGTTCTGTATTGTTGTTCCGCTATGGTGTCAAAATATAAAAGAGACAATAGGTTTTGAAGTGTAATCCATCAGACATGGTACACTGTATCATATGGCAGGAATAGGACATGAACTGCCTCAATATATATTGTTGAGAGTTTGCTTTTGTTCCCACCAATAAGACAAGTCCCCCATATACTGTATATGTACATAAATGAAAAGCAACACATTGCTTGCAGAGGTGGAACCCCCCCATTTTTAATTTGCTATAGAACTTTAAAATGATGACAATGACTGCGACATTGATTTCGATAAGTAAGACACCTTTATTTAGTGATTGTATTGGGACATGATGAGGATTTCCTTAAATACCACGTTTCAGAAACAAATGCTAGAACTTGGCTTTAACCTCACCAATATGTTAAGGAAAGATCATAACAAGATACAGAAAAAGTTGTGTGTGACTTCAAACACAACCTGTTTTATTTTAATTTAACAATATGCGCTTTTTCATTACCTTCAACCTTTTTTTTTGCCTGAATTACAGATGGGCCTCTGGATGTAAATCCTAGTCTCTGGTGTGTCAGTTATGTGCTATATGAATTTCATTCACCTCTGTTTCCAATTCAAATACTTCAATTTGAAAGTGACGCGGAGTGCCATGAGAGCGATACACAAATCAATAGATAAAATTTTGTGACTCTTACACGTAATGTGTGTTGTAGGTTTATAAACCATCTGTGCCGCAGTTGAATTGGTTTCATACATTGAGGGTGCTGCCAAACACTCCCAAAGAAGTCACTGATACTGTCACGTCAGCATCAATCAACATCCCTGAGGAACATCTCCAGCACTGTGCTGAATTCATGGTGTTCGAAGAGCTAGTATGTGCAGCCAAAGTGTTGTCCCCATCTGTTTACCATTGAACTTGTACCCCCATGGGACTGGCACTGTTGAGTCCATATAGTTTTTCTCTGGCAGCAAAGTGCTTTTAAGGCAGTGGGGAGTGTTTTGTCCCAGTGCGCCATGCTGCACATGGGTTTTGTTTCTTTGACAACAAAACAAAAGCACAACACTCACCAGCGACATTCAGATCCAGCAGATCTGCTTCTATTTTTTTCTGTTGTGATAGTTTCTGTCACATTAGACATAGATAGACATGGTCAGTACAAGGTTCTCCATTTTCTTTGAATACCAGGGTGATGACTCTGGCCTCATTTAATTTCTTGTGGGCAGTGGGCCTCGTCACTGCAGTGTTTCCTGGGTGTTGGCCTTAGTCATTGGACCCTTTGCAGCTTTTCAACAATTTAGCAACTTTTATTACCTTTTACTCTTTGAAACTTGAGCTTTTTAGCAGCTACACATAAAGGCAGTGAGTTCTGAAAAAAAAAAAAGACTAGATTTGGCTTTGGTACTATGTTTAAATTTGACTATCTGTGCTCCTGTGTTGTCTACTTGGATTCTGTGTTGTAATCGTGCTGCACATTGCGAGTTCTCACTGTAGATGCAGTGAAAGTGAAATGATATCATAATACAGTGATAAAATCAGGGTTGGCTGGGCCTCGAGAATTAGAGGTGTAGTTACATGTCCTTGCATCATGCACTAATTGGAAAGCTTTTAGTTAAACTCTTAGGTCCTGAGGTCTTAGGAGGCTGATCTTCAAAATTGCCTCTGATGCCTCTGCCATCAGTATTAAAATGTTCACAAGTGACAAAGAAGAGCTGTATGACTAAATGGGTGTAGTGTTGAGTGATCACCTTGGCATGGAAGGGTGATTTGGATAACAGATTTCATTTAATTCCATGTTCATTATATCCCTAACAACAATTATCTATTACCTAACTGCACCACTAGAAATTTGCTCTTTACTGTTTAGAAACAAATCAGTTCTGTGGTGGAGTGACTCACTTTGTGGTGGATGGGAAGTGGAGCTCTTGTGGAGTCTCCCAGCCCAGATTTAAGACAGACAGAACATGTGTGACTCAATCATTATGGGATCTTGTGGAGCCTCACACAAACATTGTCCACACAGAGTTCTGAAGAAACAAACAGGCTTGATGTAAGCATTTGACCTGTAGTTGTGCTATAGTGTGTAGATTCTCCTTTTCTTGATGATGCACAAGGACCATGACTCAATACTGCAGCAAGAAAGAGGATAAACTGCTGAAACACAAAATATATGAATAACAAATGTGTATAAAATGTATGGCTACAGCACTGATGGCATGGGGAGAGCTATTTGAATATAACCCTATTTCATATTTTAAATAAAATATTTGAACAACATAAGTTTTAAGTGCTAAGGTCACATAGAATGGTCTTTTTGAACCAAAAATTGAGATTACTGATGTCTAAGATAAATTAAATAATATTTATGGTCAAAAACCTCATAGTCTCTTCAGATTAAGCCAAGTTTATTGCTGCTCTGCCAGCCTCTGAACAGGCGAGAGGCACTCGCAGACATGGCACATACACACGGTTCCACACATCTCGTGGAGCAGTTCTTGTAAACAGCTTCACATGGAGCCTAGATAAACAAAAAAATCGTATACACACGCTGCCTTTCACATGTGGTTGAAATTAGCCGTTGTTAGCTATTGCTATACGCGACAAGAAGCAGTCAAGCTCACAGAGACATTATTACTTCATTTGGAAATACTTACATTGCCTCCAGGAAATCCATTACGGATTGTTGAAACTACTTCCTCCTTGAGATGAAGTTTTGAGTGGAGCCCTGCTTTGTATTGCCCAAAGTTTGTATATCAATTCAGTTTGAAGTGACTGCTACAAACAAACAGCATTTTAGGAAGCTTAGCAGGGATATTACTATAAAAAATGAAAGATATCCACTCTGCTCTTTTTTCCCCATTAGAAGGGAGTCTATGAAGCGTCTGGTGTTGTTTTTGACAACCAGCAACAGAGCAACAATGATCTGAACCTTTCTTCTGAAACATGTTGCTACCAAAAGATACAATAGTTGTAATGGCGGAAGCGATTCAGCTTCTTCGTCAGAAGTAGCTGTTGGGGGAGGGTTCAATGCCCAGCAAATTTGCTAGTTACGTAACTAAACTCGACTTTTCAAAACTGCTTGCTTGAGCTCAGGTAAACAGTGAAGCTCTTCCTTCTCAGAAGTGGCTGAAATGTTTATTGTGACTTTAGTGATGTTTACATATGGAAAGGACACGGGGACACAGAAAAAAAACATCAGAAATATGATTTTCATTGAATGTTTTCTTTAATGCATGTAATGGGTCTAGAGATGCCTATTACAACACTGGGAATACTGGGGAAATATTAACACAACATAAAAGTAGGGTATGGGCTAAGGAAGGACCCACTGAACTGAACTGGTGTGGTTCAGAATAAGGGGTGGTCCATGTGTTGGCCTAGATATAAGGCTTGATCAAATTTAAGGGAACTGTTGGATCTTGGCGAAGGCATGCATTAATTAATTGTCAGTTCAACACATCAATAATCATTACACCTTCATCCTCCACAAATTATAAGGAATACATTTTAGAATAATATTTCAGCAGCTGTTAACT
The DNA here is from genome assembly GCA_016785285.1 of Brachirus orientalis. Lineage (NCBI taxonomy): Eukaryota > Metazoa > Chordata > Actinopteri > Pleuronectiformes > Soleidae > Brachirus > Brachirus orientalis. The sequence goes on along the minus strand of JAFBJR010000194.1, from coordinate 8,600,080 downwards.
GGTTTAATGTGTTGGAAGCGAAGGTTTGACAACAATAATACATCTTATTGTGTTTCAACCACCATGTTTTTATTTTGTCATGTCTGTCAGCTTTTGCATTATATTCAACTGACTCATTTCCTTTGTAAATAGCCTTTAATAAATGTGTGTGCCAGCATTAGATGCCATACATTAATTTCCTGGAGACTTACTCTAACCTTAACCATAATTACTAGTGCCTGTAGTAATTTACGTTATGGGGACTTGATTTTGTCCTCGTAAGGAAGACAAGTCCCCATTATGTGACTGTGTGAACAGATTTAGGTCCCCACAATATAAGGAATACACACAGGCAATTACAGGTTCTCTGTATTTGCTTGTATGGAGTGTATTCAATTTGACGTTTAGAAACAGGCAACCATGGTTTACTGCTCTCCCTCTTGTTATTCTGTCCTGCTCTCCGTTTCTTGATGTCTCTGTTTCTTATTTCCAGTTTCTAAACAGTTTCTGTGTCTGTCTTCCTTTTGTTTGACTCACACAATGGACAAAGTTAGTATAAACCTGTCATTGGGTCTGGTAACATTTTCAAAATCCCCTTTACTAGAGAGTCAAACATTTTGTTTTCATGAGGATTTTGATCCTCACATTACATGGTCGACATACTGTACATTTGCTGGATTTTTTTGTGGCACTTTATTTAGCCATTTCAATGACGTGTGACAAATTAAGCACACTGCAGGGGATTGTCTGGGTGAGTTGCATTCACAGTGGCAGTAGAATCTCCAGACAGGAGAATCTCCAGAGATTCCAGGCAAAGATGAATTTGCAGGAGGCAGGACACTCATCTATTCACTTTCTGTGGAAAAGTCTTGAGTTTTCCCTGCTGCAGTCTCACTGGGGCTTTTCTGGATATTGTCCGCAAATATTAGACGAAGGGGAGCTCCAGAGGATTCCTGACTTTGTAGTTGAATACAGATTTACTGTATTATCTTATTTATAAGCATTTAATCGTGATTCAGTAACCAAATGAGACGTTTGATTCCATCATTTTTACCTAAGCCAAGGAGGTTATGTTTTTGCCAGTGTTGGTTTGTCTGTCTGTTAACAAAATAACCCAAAAAGTAATAGACAGATTATGTCAAAATGTTCATTCTTTATCATTGCTTGGCTAAAGTCTCTCTGAGTGCTTCTGGTTCTAAATGTAAAAATGCTATTGATTGCTTGTTTACATGGTACAGATTCTTTATATTATGTAATGAGGCAAGAATCATTTATATTTCAAATAAATCTTTGAAGGATGACAAACCCTTCATTATTGTACCTTGAAACAATAAAACTTTACACTACATTGATAAAACTAGTCAATGCTGGTTTTGATATTAAAAAATAATACTTTAATAAAACCACATTTCATGGCTTTACATTTCATTTTTGTTTGGCTAGTGGTTACAGAGGATTTAATTATGCACAGTAAATTAAAACCAGAGATAAATTTATCCATTTTTCAAGTAGCACTGCGAAAAAATAATATTTACAACAAACAGTTTAAGTAAACAAACAGTTTACAATGAGTTCCTGTGTAAATAGTTTAGACTGCTGGGTTAACCTGGGGGTGTGTTTACAACCTGACTCACATCTCTGTTCTAATGATCCTGCAGTATGTTGTCTTTCATGTTGAAAGCATAGAAAAACAGTAATCACAAAAGACAGAAGCAAAAGAGACGTTTATTGGTATCAATGTGTTTTAGATTTGAGATTCTTTATTCACATTCAGTAATGACGACACTGACAACACGCAGACACAACGGTGCACGTTAAACGGGCTCTTATAAAAGCAGCAGATTAAAACCAGAATCAACATAGAGATGAAGAGAGACAGCTGGAGAATAACTACCGGGCAACAAGTGGTGGCATTATGAACACATGCATTTTGTTTGCACACACACACACACACACACACACACATTCACTACTCAACTTCTCACACTCTGTGTATGTGTGCTTGTATTTGTGCACTTTAGGAGCGACCATGTCAGGACCAGTAGTCCGCATGGGGACCAAAACCTCGTTTTAATGTGGGTGAGCCTAATTTCTGAGGAACTGGTTTAGGGCTTAGATCTGTGGTCAGGTTAAGATTACAGTTATTTATTAAGTGTTTATGCTTAAGTTCCAAATAAATGGAAGTCATTGTAATGTCCTAAAAAGAATTGCTGCACAAACCGATGTGTGTCTGTGTTAAATAGCAAAATGAAATTAAACCTCTATTAAAAATGCTGCTAAGAATATCACATTTACTAGTGTTTCAGTACTACTTCGAAAATCATCGTAGAAATATTTCATTGGATCATTTACTTTTTTAACTGAGTCGTACTCACAAGATGTGAACCATCTTCTATAACAGGTGTCTCCTTTTTTCCTGTTGATGGATTCCACACATGAAGCGCTGTATACAGTAGCTGCTGGGTGAAGAATACAGGGATGCTGCCCTCTGCTGCTCATCAGTGGGACATGAACATTGAAATTTGGAGAAAGAATATACATACTTGTGAGATCCAAAAACTAAATCTGACTTTTTAAACTGTGTGTAATGTCAAAGCCTCCCCCTAACTCAGTATGAAGACCAAACAGCATCTAACAATAGTTGTTACTGTCTTTATCTTCATTGAGAAGGCAAACATATAAAATAAATAAACCTTAAAATTAAATAAATCAATAAAACTGGCTCAACAAATTTAGAATCAGCACTCAACCTCAACCTCATCAGAACTCCTTCAGTTCTGTAGAAGCTAAAATCATTTTTGCTACAGATATTTCTTGTCCTGCAGGTGGCGATGTTATCTACATATTTCATGTCAGATTTGACATTAGTTTTCATAATTCAGCTCATAATTAAGTGGTTGATTTTGTCTGATTTTGAGTTTTGGTCAAAAACAGTGAAGATGTCTTTTTTTGGTTTTTCTCTACACTCGGATATAAATGTATTTTGAACACTGTCTCTACTACAAATAAGTTAAATAACCCAAACATTGATTTTATTAAAGTCTAGCAGTTGGTGTCAGGAAAGGGACCTTCCATATTTGACTCAGTAAGGATTAGTTGGAAGACTATGTGCTTCCCTCCATCAGGCCTCTTTGTGTCATTTAGACTAAGCTAAGCAAAGAATCATCTGTTGTAAACAGCAAACTGTTGCAAATGTTTTATTTACACATGTATTAATGGCAGCAACATCACCAGTGGGTGATGAGGAGCAGAGCCTGAGGTCGGGACGTCTCGTGAAGGGCTTCTGGTTGGATATTTGCTGGATGATACTCAAACATTTTGAATTGCGTTGGTGCGGGGGTTGATATGAAAAACTCACAGTGAACAGAATTTAAAAAAAAAAATCACTGTATACAATTGATTGGCTCAGGCTTGAGAAAACGGCTTAGAGATATAGCTAAAGAATTCCCATTATAGGTAGAGGGAATGGTGCTTGTGACTTGTGAACTTTTGCTTAGCTTCATCAGCTTCCAACTGTTCACCATGAAAAGGGTAGGTTGATAAAGTCAGCGCCATGGCAAATCTGTATTTGTAATCACATAACCTTATGTCAATGCCATTGCTGACTTCATCTTGTTCTACATTATACCACACACATACTAGTTTCTGTTATTTTCAGAGTGAATGCATATTTTGACATCTGTAATTTATATATGGATAAAGTGGGCCTTGACAGTTTCTTTTCATCCAGACATGACTTATGCTGATGCAGACTGTTACCTATTCTTCCCAGTTATTAACCCACACTCTGCTCTTGTACTCAAAGTTCATGGTGAGACTGTCTGCATGTGAGCTGTACCAGACTTACTGAGTAATTATTTTTCGAATTTGCCACTGTGACTCATGAGATAATTTCAGCCATGTTCATCACACATCTGTGCAGAAGAAGTTTTATTCTTCATCATATTCTTTCCATTCTCTTTTGTACTGTGAAGCTAAAAAAAAAATAAAAATAAAATAAATGGTTGAAAATTAAAGAGGTAAAACATGTCGCTATTATGCTTTGTCATTTCCTTTGATTTTATTTGAACATGAGGCTTTTTAGCCTTCATACCTGACATGCTGCATTGCCAGCCCCTTGTTTTTAAGCACAATACCTCATTGTTACGGTGCTAAAACGGTGCTAAAACTGTGAGTAGACGTAAGAGAAGCTTTTGTTTCACACATAGTATGAGATGGAAAGTGACATCTGAAAGGCAGAAATTTCAGTACCTGTCGATCTAATTGCTGAGTAATTTGCCATTAATCAAGACCCTCATCAACCGCATGCAGATGCAGTTAAAACGGTAATTAATGTGCATTTAACAGAGGAAATTTTTTTTTTTTTTTAAAAGGATTAAAAATGAAGAACCAGACTAAGTTGCAAGTTGGCAGGTGTGTGATGTCTGCAGTTCTCAACACCTCCAGCCCAAAAAAGGAACTGCGGGACTTCCAGCTTTGTGCGCTCCAGTGGATGAAGACATGGTGAGTGGTCGTGAGCAGCAGGTGTCAACTTTATATTTTACCCAGGCACAGTGTGGAAACAAATTAAAAGTTAAGTTAATTAACTACTTGAGTAAGTAGAGCAGGCAGAATGGAGCCAAATCAATTAGCTATTGGCAGGAGAGATGAAGCTGGGGGGTATAGAGAGGGGCCTCTACCAGGCAGAGCCAAAACACAGACACATATAACCTTACACAAACACTGCTGCACACTGCACACATGCATGCACAATCAAGAAAGTGGTCTTGCATAAACACACACAAAATACCTTTGATATACAGGTAAACGCTGCATATAACACACACATATGGACACACATGCCCATCAGAAAATGCAACACAGATATGAGGGAATTTCCATTTGACAACTTGCTTACACTCAAACCGTAACCCTAAGTAAATACAAAAATTAATTAACTTTCCTGTTGCTGAAAAGCTTTTGTGTTGCTTTACTGAGGGTTTGGCTTGGCAAAGAGAAAGAGACAGATGCTGATAAAGAAAAAAGGCAAACAGGAGTGAGCAGAAGTGAGGGTAGGGAAAAAAAAAACCTGAAACTAACAAAACCCTGTAAAATAACCAAGAAATGTGAATGATGCAGCTCAGTGTGAGCTTCTGTCCTAGAAATGAAATAGAAGAAACAAACTGTTAGGAGGAACATCAACATTATTTCCCTGACTACATATAGATGTAGTTTCATTTAGCACTGACAGAATGAGTCACTCAGCTCAGACACCTCAATTACTGTACTGAGTAGTAGCTGAAGCTCAGTGAAAAGAAATAGCATCTAAAAGTGAAGGGAATTCATAAGAAATCAGCTCGTTTAATATTATAGAGCTACATTGTAAAAACACTAACTGAATCAACCAAACTGCTTTCTTTAATTTGTTTCAAGTGACAACCCCATCACGGACTGGATTGTGAACCGCAAATTTTAGCAGTTTGGACATTTTTTGGTACAATGAAGAGACCTGAGGAAATACAGAAGGGGATCTTACTGGCTGGTCAATGTGCAGGCAAGGCCCTAAAGCTGATCATATAAATCTGACCCTGGTGCTGTGTTGAAAAATATCTGAAATTAGTGATTCAGACTAATTTTGTTTTTACTGACATAATAAATCAAGGCAGAAATAGGCTCATCTCTCCTTGAGAGTTCCATATTAACAGGCATCTCTCTACAATAGTCACCCCCTGATGATAATTCATGAGAATACAGGTTTCAGGCACCCTCATCTGTCCATAATTTATATATGGTCTATAATTTATTTCTTACACATTTCTTACTGATGCATGGTGGGTTGCAACTATGATGCTGTGCACATTAACTCAGTGATTATATTCACATAACTCTCTCTCTCTCTCTGTCTCTCTCTCTCTCATTCAATAACAGCAGGACTGCAGGAGCTATCTAGTTTTAAGACTCAAATCAGATGTGTGCTAATCTAGTTAGTCTCAATCTATTCAACGGGCAGCTCCAGTCACACACTGACAGCCTTTGACAGGGCACATCAGGGCTTGTCCACATTAACTTCCTCACCTCCTGTGCACAGTGGTGTGTATGAGAGTGAGTCACTTCATTAATTCTGGTCTGTGGCACCTTTCAGTTACCTCTGTGAATATTGCATACTGATATATTATTTTGAAATTACTGTATGTTGAAGAGGGCCACACGGTTGGTGTAATGGTTAGCACACTTGCCTTTGCGGCAATAGGTCCCGGGTTTGCGACCTGTAAAGAACAAGGGCCCTTCTGCATGGTGTTTGCATGTTGGCCATGTGTATCGGTTTTCACCGTGTTCTCCGGCTTCTCCGGCTTCTCCGGCTTCCGCCCACAGTCCAAAAACATGCAGATTTGGAGACTAGGCCAATTTGGACACTCTAATTGGAGACTCTGTCTCTATGTGGCCCTGTGATGGACTGGTGACCTGTCCAGGGTGTACCCCGCCTCTCACTCTGTGTCGAAAATTAGTGAGTGACTAGTAGTATAATTATAATTTGACATGTATAAAATGCATGAAGACAAAAACACAAAGACTATATAAAGAGAGATGGCATGACAGCTCAGGTAGTCAAACCAAACCATCTTGGGCACCCCCTGGTGGCTGGAAACCTGCCAGTGGAACACTGGCCAAACTAGGGAAAACAAATCAAATCATTATTTATATCCTTTAATCCTTACTCCACTGGTGTATGTTCAAATGTTCATGATTTGAATGAAATAGTCATTTGATGCTCAATAATGATGTGTCAAACATCAGGTTCATTCAGCACTTTAAATTGACCACACTGTAGGTGTGAATATGAGAGAGGTCATCTATTCAGGGTGTGACCTACCTTTCACTAGATGTCAGCTGGGATTGCCTCCAGTGGCCCGCAATCCTCATGTGGAGGATAAAGGGGTAGACAATCATTGAATTAATGAATTAATGAAAAATCAATCAGATTAAATGTCAATGTAAATGTCAAATGTTACTTTTATTTGTATGACTTTAAAAATGTGTGATCATGAAGGCACAGTCTTTGTTATTGGTTCCTACACTTCACAAAGTGGAAGATCTCAGGGAAAGCATGTAGATTTCTCTTTTCTGATTAATTAGTCCTCTTGGGTGCATTAGTATGAATCACTTTTGCTGCCCACGGAAGTTTCATTTTTTTTCAACAGGTCCTGTGGTCAAATTAAATATTTCACCAAAGCAGTGAGGTTTCCTCATGCTGCTTCGGTAACAGTCGCTTAAAAGATGGTGACTGTCAAAGCTCACAGACTGTGCTAATTGCCATTCATCTCCATGTGACTCTTGACTGTGCTGGGAGTTATGATTGTGATTAGGTAACATGTGGTGTTTCCATTTGTTTGTCTCTAAAAGCTGCCAGTACCTCAATTTCGTTCAAACCATATAACCCCCCCCCATCCCTCCCTGTCTACATTTTGTGCTGCCAAAAATAGGAACATTTCACCATTTTAATCACAAGGTATTTTAATGATTTATTTGAATCCCTTCAAAGAATAAAATAATTGAAAATATCCTGTAAAATTACTATCTACAGTATATGTGTAAGTCTCCCTGCCCTCCTCATCCAGGTCATCGTTATCTTCTGTGGTTGACTGCAGGTGATCAGACTTGCCTGTTTTAGTGTCTCAAGGCTGCTTCCTTGTGCACTTTAGGAAGTCCATAGATGCGACTCTCTAGACAGGTTTCAGCCTCAGAGGTTAAATACCTGGACTTTCCACCAGTCAGTCAGAATTGAAGAAGCCTCTTGGATGAGAGGTGAAACATCTTCAGCTCAAATAAGTCCAGTCGCCTACAGCTAACTGCAGAAGACAGTCTGATAGAAAGAGAGAGGGACTAAAGTAAATTACCTTGCATGTTTGGCAGACAGCTATAAGTCATTGAGAGCAGGAAGATGACTATACTGTATAACTGTATTACAGTCTCCTGTCCCACTTCTCCACCACGCGCTACTACACAATTGTTTTTGTCCACACACTCTCCCACTAAACCACCTCATGATTTTACAACCACACCTTTCTTCACAGACATTCCTGTATTTTTCACTTTATCGGCCAATTAGTTTGCACATACATGTCAGTGTTCTCTAAGTTGTTACGTTATGTTCGGGTGTGTGCATGTCTGTGTGTGTTTGTGTCATCAGTAGTGTGAAAGTCAGCTCAGCCAAACAGCCTGTCACAAAAAGGATCAAGTGCTAATCCTTTATCTGCTAAGCCGTGGAGGTGGCAGTGTGTGTGTGTGTATGTGTGGGTGTGTTTCATAATTAATGTCTCTAAGGAGCTGAAAGAGAAGGAGTGAGGGATGGGGGGGACATGCTTTGTTGACCTTCTAAAACATAAAAACTCTCCTTGCCTTGTTCTCGCACACGCAACCTGGAAAACATTCGAGTCACTTCTATTTATGAGCTGCTTCTGAGTTGTTCTTTGCTACTGTTGCCAAACCACTCGCTCTATATCAAACGTGCCCTTACAGTTTGGCACTGTAGAAATCATTTGTCATCCGTCATGCCACAAAGGTGTGCTGCTGTTGGATTCTGACGTTGTGACTATGGAGGCCGCTGAGGTTCCCAGGACTCACTGCCATGTCCATGAAACCAGTTTGAGACTTTTGCTTTGTGACACCAAAGTTAGCAACAATTCCCCGATGATTTGGTATTATGACTAATGGTTGATTCGAAGGAGCTGTATCTGAATGGTGTTTTCTCTGGCAGCTTGAACTTGCTCTCACAATTTAAGACATGCAGAATGGCATTAGGTTAACTGGAAACTCTAAATTGACCACTAGTGTGAATGGTTGTTTGGTGACCTTTTTGTTTAATTATTTTGATTAATTAGTAAAGGCAACTTCCTTTTTTTAACCTCTGCTTTGGCCAGATTGTCAGGCCATTTATGCTTTTTATGCCATTTTTTTTTATTTTCTCATAATGTGGTTCTATTGTCAAAGTGCTTCCAGGTTTAGTGAATTATCAAAGGACTCATGATCTCAGTCAAAGTTTCACATTAATAGCTTGTTTGTTTCAGCACGATGTCAGCATATTAACATACTGAGATGACCGCACATGGGTCACATATGCCTGATCGTATATGCCACATATACAAGTTGCAGGTGAAAAAACTCTCTCTCTCTCTCTCTTTCTCTCTCTTTCTTTATGTGTGCGTGTGCCTGAGTGTGTGTGTGCATTATTGCATGTATGAGTGAAAGAGCAGGGATTAGTATAAGCGCAGAGGATTACCCAGAAAAAGGACTGACTCCTTGTCTCAGTAGGTACTTCTCTCTCTCTCTCTCCCTCTCTCTCTCTCTTTCTCTCTCTCTCTCTCTCTCGGTTTCATTCATTCACCCGGCATATACTGTAGAGGTCTTAGAGTGCCAGGTGATAAAGAGAAAAACCATCCATGGGAAGCTCGCTTAGACACGCTCTTTGAACATCCTCCTCCTCCAATCAGTGCCACCTCCTCACTCCACTACTCTTTTCCTGCACCTCCATTCTCCAACGTCCCTTTCTTCTACCTCCTCTTCCTGTCTTTTTCTCAAGTTCCTTTCTCAAACTGTTGCACTCCCTTCTTGTGTTGCCCTACTCCATCTTTACTTTGTTATTCCTCATCCATTGTCCTCTTACTCCTTTTCACTTATCATTTTCTTCATCTACATCACCTCTTTCATTTAGCTCCCTGTTCTTTGTTCTTGTCCCTCTTCTGTCTCTCAGCATCATTTATTAACTTATTAAACTAATGGCTAAAGAAAGTGCATGAAATTTGCAACCATAGTATAAAAAACATCTACTATTTTAGATCTACAACCCTCAGCTGTTGAGCTCATTTGTGTTTAATGAACTGAGTGAGACTAATAAAAGATTTTTGGGCCTCTTAGTTTATTCTGCTCTTCAGCTTGTAAGTCTCTCTGTCCCTTGTTGTCAAAATAGCTTATGTAAAGTTCTGGCATGAATCCCTCCATGGTTAACAGGTTTAGACACCTTCTGATCTCCTTCTGTAGGTGTAAGGGAGGTGACTATACTGCATTCACCTCACCTGACACATAACTACTGGAACAGGTACAAAAAATGGAGTTTTGGTTACAGTTCGGGGCATTGAGCAGGTGGCATTTTCCACACAGTGAATAAAGAAACAATTGTGTTGGTAAAGGGCCACAGTTCTGACCCTCAGGAAAACTAATGTTTCTATGCTGTTAAAGCTGGGGTCTGTAAGTGTAGAAAAGCTAGCAATAGCTCTCTACACTTTGAGGAAATGCATGTGATATATCTTACCATCTCTGGCCCTCTTGTCAAACCTCTGCCCCAAAACACTGGAAGTTGTTATTTGTATTGATTCTAGGAAATTTAGCTACATACTCTGCCATTTCCCTATATCATTTCTGCTTCACTTGTGTGTAGGTAGGCAGTTTGGCCAGGCAGTTATGCCAGCCAATCATTCCATGTCATACAAATGAAATTATTGGTTGCATTATACTCCGTTGAGGGCTGTAGATTCAGTCTTCCTTTTTTGCTTTTTTTTCCCCCAGACAGCTTTATGCATTGTTGACTATCAGGACATCAGGAGGATTTCATTAAATAAGATTTTAAAATGTGCTCCAGAGACAAATAACAGACCCTGGCTCTAAAAAGTCTCTGAGCTGCATGCAGCACTCATTCACAGCCAGCTTGCTCATTGTGACTTTGTAAGAGCAGCATGCCAAAAAATGTGGCAGTAAAACTAACAAACATTACAGCAATGGACAGTAAGCTGCCCAGTGGTCACAGATTTTTCAAAAATGGAAAGCTGACAAATGTAATTTCTGCAGCCAGAGTTTTACTGGCTAAAAGTGATTTTACAGTACGCATATTTGGAGTAGTTTCGAGGCTTTGGATGGGGCCACTCTCAAGTGGTCAGATCTAAATATTTACTCTATGACACCAGCAAATGTTTGACTAGAATCAGGTACAAATCTAATCTTAACAAACTGCAGGAAATTTGCTCAACAGACATGTTTCAAGTGTGATGCCCACACGCTGAGGAGCCAGTCATTCATTCATCCCCGCAGCAAGACTGTAGATTCATTAAGCTTTCTAAAGTTAGAAAGACTGGTATTAGACCTGTTTTTCACTTACATCCACACCAACAAATCCCTTACCTAGCAGGATGCTAAAGCTGTCCAATTAGAAGGCTTCTTGTCAGTCAGCTGCTTATTTTAACAAGTAACCACGCTGTGATCTTAATCAGTGTTTAAGTAAAACTTGATGAAGAAAACATGATAAAAGACAAGTAAAATAAAAAAAATATATATATATATAATGGGCAATTAATGTACATTTAAACAATATAAAAGTATTTTACTTTAATCTTGACATTTCTTTTCCAAATGAAACATTGGTAGGGAGTGTCTAAAAGTAAATATTTTTATCATTTTTGAAACCAGAGATATCAAATATGATAAACCCTGGAGTAGTGCAGGTGTTTTGCTTGGTCTGTGGATAGGAAATGGGCACAGAGCTGGAGGCTGTTAGAGACAGTACATTTTTGCAATAGGGATTAAACTGCAAATTGAGAATCTGTAAAGGACTGTAAAGCAGCTGGGTAATCTATTAAAGGTTACCTGTTTCAACATGTAATCAACTCACATAATTATAGCACTTGTGTACAACTTCAAAAACATTATTAATCAGATATTTTATTAGGCTTTAATGAAGTGCATTGTTGTTATTATTATTCAAATATGCTGCTATTTTTACTGAAATCCTAATCCGTAATGTATCTTAATATAAGAGTATTATATGAGTTTGTTAGGTTTAAAGCCCCAAAAAAACCAACAACAGCTAAATGTATAGGGATTAAAAAAAACAAAACAAAAAAATATTACCTCACACGCAGTAGTGCTAAAATCTGAGGTTGCGAGTTATACTATTAATGAAAAACCTGTTCCACAGACACAGGCTTAGATGCAACATTAGCTCCTGGTTGTAGCAGCTACTTTCGAGGACAATCCTAAATTTAGCTCTCATATTACATTTGACTCAGACTTACTGTCAAAACATCTTAATACATTGAGAGACTAAATATATAACATTATTACAGCTATAGTACATTTACATCATTGTAAAGCTGATATGGGCTGAACATCTTTGAATTAACATGTATTACCATCAAATTGTCGAAACTATAAATAACTTTTAATGACCATAAAATATAAACAAAATTTAAATTGTCAAATAATTGTTTTTTGATAAGATGTGCTACCTTCTCCACTAAATAATAATAATAATTGAACTACTGATATTTTAAAATTTGTTTATAAAAAAGTACATTCCTTTTTTGATTTTTTTTTTAAGTAACCCCAGTGTTTACAATTTCATGTATTTCACTGTTTTAGAATCATTGTCTCAATACGGGATGTAGAATAAATAGGAATGAGCTGTGTTCGGCTTTGCTTTAATTATCCTCCTGCTTAAGAGCCTTTCAATGATGCTGTAAGATACCAGTCTCTAAAGAGATTGACTGGCCATGCCAGGGCACTGTGTTGAATACATACAATAGTTCAAGCTTAATGGATGGGCTGCTTTTGTACAAGCTTAATTGGACTATAAATAATGTGGTTGAGCTGAGCTTATTTATTCAGAATTTTACATAAATTTTAAATTTATGGGGATGTTCAGAGCATACAAATAAAACAAAAGTATGGGCAGTATGGGAAACTTTTATACATCACATAGTAAGTGGTGAATGTGAACTGACCCTTTAGTAAATTGGGAGACTCATGCATTACTTTCTTCTAGTTCAAAAAAAAAAAAAAATAAAATAAAATAAAATCATAAATTAATAATAATAATAATAACAAATGGAGAGATGGATAATAATAATAATAACAACAACAGCAATAATAATAATGAATCGAATGAGTCCTCTCATAACCTATGGCTCTCTCCCTCCAAACTTACAAACAGACCCTGGTGAAAATATTACCGTCTTAGACGTAATAAACAATTACACCCTTAAAGTTAAAACATAAACCACAGCCATGTGCTGTAATTTATTCTGCTGTTTCCATTTTGTCACGATCCCGAACAACCTGCAGTTAAACTAAAATACATCTAAAACATGTCAAGGTAAATAGATTCTGGATCTAGAGTAAAGTTTATAGTGGCTTAAAAGATTAACACTGACCCATGATTGTTTGTCACCCTGATGACCACAAGCACTGGCAAGCAGAAGTGCAGCAATCTAAAAGTGATAGTGTTGCTATAGCTGTGTGAGTTTTCCAAGTAATTTCAAGATAAGGGTCATTTGTGGAATAGGAAACGTGATGCAGTGAATCAACTTTGTAACCGCGAGGAACCAACCCTGAATTGAACTGCTCTTTGTAGTTTTATTATGTGTCTGCCCAAATACTGGACCCCTCTTTAAAGATGTTTTCCCACATGAACTCTGAGAAATGTCTATAAAAGTGGGACTGCCACCAAATGAACGATAAACTTTTGCAGTTTGACATTCACATATGAAGAATGTGAATGAAAGAAAAGAAAGAAAGTATAGCAGAGCAGACGAACATTAACCTGCCGATGCTCTGTGATGTAGAAATTGTGAGGGATTTGTCTTTTGATTTAGCACAATTTCAAATTTCCAAGTTCTGGATTTCTGGGGACACAAAAATTACAAATCTTATTTGATTCAATTTGATTATAACTGATTAAAAAAAAAATGAAATGAAATAAACTAAACCCTGCCCTTTCAGATATTTTGTCTTTGTGTGTTTTATCTTGTGCTTGAGCTTTAAGAGGACGGTCACATGGACAGCACCTAAGAGGAGGCGGGAACTCATGTTTGGCAAATGGTGGTGTCATGAAATCAATTTAAAAGAGTTAAACACATTAAACAGGGTTGACACACATTCAGATGTGTAATTTATGTTTTTAAACTGCTGGACAAAAGCCAGGGCAGAAATCGTGTTTTCCTTCCATACTTTATTTAAACCCAAGTCAAATGGGGCGGAGCTAACATTCAAAATGGAGGTGTTTGAAGAACCAGCACAGTGCAGCTCTGCTACTCATTTCATTGGGAATGTTGCTTTTCATCCAAGTTTTTTTTTTGTGTGCTGCCTGTTTTCATCAAACCACTACACCTGTAGTTGCACCTGTGTTGAATCAGTGGCTGATTACTGTTGCAAATGAAAGAGAGAAGACAACAAAGATGCAATGCAGGCCTAACAGGGCTGCCACCATGGCAAATACTGAGCAAGGTAGGAACTACTTTTTTTGTTGAGCTTTCGCTGTTACCTTTCTCTGCAATTATGTCTCTGCTGTAGTTTAAATATTTCACTGGAATACCGACCTTGTTGCTCAAAACATGTCATTCCCACACAGCTAAACTGCATTCTCACTTCCCTTTCAAAAACAAAACAAAACAAAACAAACAAATCACATTTTCAAGCAAGTGTAGTTTGAGCACCATGGACCATGTTGGTGAGAGAGAGAAGTTGGGGAGCTGGTACAAATCGCTTTCTTTGGATTCCTTTGATTTAGAATCAAGGTTTACTCATAGTAACTGCCTTATATTGATTATATGAAATCATAGAATTTTAGAAACAGTAATTGTACGTAAAAAAAATGCAATTAATTGTGATAAACTGTTTACCTTTTGCTGTTAATCACGAATAAAATATATATATAATTATAATTTGACTGTCTTAGTTACAAGCAGTGGTGGTGCAGTATTTCATGCAAAGCACTAACTGGTGAATGGGAAGTTGATAATAGCATGTAACACATCAAGACGTCCATGACTTGTGCATGAATGTATTTTTTAGGAGGCAAGGTTGTGATTATGTGCTCATAGACTTGTGAAACTGCAGTTGTTTGTTAACAAGAGCTTAAGACGGCTCTGAAGTCTGACAGGAGCCTGCAATTTGCTTTTTCAGGACAAGAATTGAGTGCTTCTCTGATGGTTATCTCTCCTCAGAGGGTAGCTCTCCTTTTCCTTTTCAGTGCTCACATAGGAAAAACATTATTAGAATCATTTCTCTAAGCTTGGGCTGTTTTATTGAAAGTGTGAACTTGTGTCACTGAAACTGAATACAGGACATGACTCAGTGAGAAAGCCAGCAGAGATGAGGAATAGTAACAAGTAGCACCTGAACCCCGTTAACCCCTCAGTCTCACACAGCACGAATGTACATTCTTAATTCACATTCAAACTGTGCTTCAGGTCAACATTTGGAAGAATGTGTCCAAGGTGAAGATGCTCAGAAACATTGTGTAAATTGTGATGTTAGAGTGTGCACCTTCCCTTCCATGTTTGAATGAGGCTATGTTGTGGAGTGATGAATGTGGCCAGAATATAGCTTTAACTTTAACACAGTTATTTTAGAGATGTATGTCATATTACAGCATTGTTGTTAAGCTGTTGCCCACCATGGTTTTGCTTGGCCAGTGTTTTCATGTTAGACATGTGGAAAGATGTCTGGATTTGAGTTGAAATGTAAGAAATGTATCCTCCATGTTTTGTTAAGATTTGTCATGGCCAAAAGCAGATCCGATGGCTACGGTTCTTTAGAGACAGTGTGCAGAAACTGTTTCCCCCCAGCATTGCAGGCTTAGCCTTGTGGGTTTTGGCTAGATCTTGGGCTGGACTTAAATCTTTTGGCAACATTTTCTTAGCCTTCTTGGCTACAGGTTTAGGAGCCATGCAGAGATATAAATAACGTGCTATCTACTGCACCTAAACATGCTCCAATTCAAATATATATTGTGCCTAGAACAACATTTGGAAGATATGACTTTGATACATGTTGAAATGTGAAAACAATATGAAAAAATGAGTGTAACTGATACAGGCAGTCTGAATTGCAGCCTGAAAAAAAAGTCTGGTTGCAGAACATTCAGTCACTATATCTGTCTTTACTGCTTCCATCACATGCACTTATTATCCATAGATGCAATTAAAACAGTCAACATATAATATTTTTAATGAGAGGCAAAAGAGGCAACAGACAACGTTCATGTCCCAACGGTTTCCGATATATTGTTTGGTCAATGCTGGTAAGGTCCCAAGTACTTTTACTCCGAGCCAGTGTTAAGTCATAATGAGCGCTCATGCTTGACAAACACTACATACTGTACACTCAGTGAAAAATTGTCAATATTCCTAGGATGGTATTATCAAACCTCTATAAAAAAGAAATAGCTGAGGCTGGCTCTTTTCAACCGTAACCATAAAATGAACTCTTAATATAAATAACAAGAAAACAAATGTAAACAAATGCACTGTAAACATCTTTGCGAACATGTTAGTGATCATGGAAAACATCTGGAAAGAAACAATGATAACGATAAACAATAACACAAATTCCAACAAAGTGTTTCACTGCATTGAACTGAACTGTGATTGTCTGTGTACAGAGCCGATGTTGAGCTATTTCATATCATATGTGGAAACTTGTACTTGAGTTTTCAAGAACTGAAAATGTATCCAATATAGCTATACAGATATTGACGGATCTTGATGTCAGTAATTCTCATGTCACATCAAACAAAACTACAGGGTGGTGCCACATTAAAGCTATTGTGCCAGTTACATCATGGAGCATCTCGGCACCAGCTGACGATTAGCAAACAAACCACCAATGTGTGATTACCCTGTGATTAGCTGGAACGTGACGCTGTATCCTATTGGTCATCCTTTCTTGAGGGTAGCCAATCTAAAACGCCTCACTGTTTTTCACCTCATAGTCAGCACTTTCGCCGCAATCATGGGTGACCGTCACGTTAAGCCACTAGCTGCTAAAAGGATTAACATCTATGGCCGTGTCAGCAGGGTTAAAACACAACACCAACCACTGGCTAGACAAAGAAGATGAAATCTCCTCTGCTATCTAATATTCAGTCTAATCCTTTTAACATTTCCTTTAAATTCTCTGTTGGTGGTTTGTTCCCTTGGTTTTTCGCTGGTTTGCTTTTGTCTTGACAGGTGTGACCCAGTTCCCTGTAGGGTTCTTTCTGTGTGTGTGTGTTGTGTCACTAAGTCGATGGGTACTTAAATAGATTGACATCTTCAGACGTGTCACACTGGTCAGCATGCAGATCCAGCACAGCTTGACCAAAGTGCTTCCGAAAGTTTTAGTGACACTTTATGTATAAATTGCAGGTGTAGTTGGGTGTAGACACAAAAACACCTGCTTAGATATAGGAAAAGATGGTTTCCCCCCTTCATAAAAACATAAAACTTCACAGGTTAACACGGCACAGGATGTCCTCAACAGGGTAAAAAAAAAAAAAAAAAAAAAATACAAAACACACCAACACTCAGTCTCAACCTGGTCTTGAACCGTATAGTATGCTGCTTGACAGGGGTCTCACTCTCCCTCTGTCACTACAGCTATTTTCAGACATAATCTCCAGAAAATGTCATGATAATTGTCTTTGGTCATTGTCAGGAGTTTGCCCTTCACATACTGTAAGACCAGCACAGCAGGAGATAGTCTGGGCCTGACAAGTTTACAAGAGCATGAGAGTTTCAGTAACATTCAGACAGAGATTGGAGCTTGAGTCAAACATGCAGCCCCCACTCGCTTGCTGTAAATTATTCAGTTATTTTCTTCTGTGTTCTCTCATGAGGCTCACTTGGATATAATTCGCAGATTTAACTTGGTAGACGTAGAAATGCCATAAAATGTCAACAACAGCACTTTTTTTTGGCAAGGGCTGGAAATAATGCTGTCATCAAGGTTGGAAATGTTTCTTCTCACTAAAGATAATCAGTTTGGCTTGAAAAGAAAACATGGAACTGGTATGTGTTTTAATGCATACCAGTTGCTAAATATGATAGATACAATTCCACTTTATTCATGTGTTTTATTAATGCATCAAGGACAGAAACACGAATTACTGCTGAAATTGCTTAGCAGACATGTTTGAAGGTATTAAAGTCAAAATACTAGGGTGCTGCTACACCCACCAGGCAATGCAGGTCAAATGGGGCAACGTTATATGTGCCCCATTTCACGTAACTAACGGTGTACCCCAAGGAGGTATTCTGTCTTCCATTCTGTTTAATGTGTATATGGATGACCTGTGAAAACAATGAATGGATGTAGAACAGGTTGTTGGAAACATCATCTGATGTATGCTGATGATCTTGTCATTTTCAGTCCATGTAGTGCTAGGCTGCAGCAGTTGCTGAAGGTGTACCAAAAAGAGTAATGCCATGATTGTCAAAAGCAGAGAGGACATGAAACTAGTCTTTCCTGCATTTCATTTGTGTGGCGCTCCTCTCATGTTATGATAGGAAATAAAATGCAATGAGGTGACTGCTTCAGGTTCCCAGATGGCATCCTGCCAGTCAACTGTTTGTGTCCTTGGGTGTTCCTACATGTGAAACACTCCTAAGACGTTTGATGTACAACTCTATGTGTTGCTTGAATAAATCAGAAAACAGCATCATAGATGCTTTATCCAGCCATAGAAAGAGCTGCTATCAGAATTCACCCAGGCTCAGAAAGCATTGACACGACAGCCTATTTATGAATTTTGTCTAAATTCATTGCTGTGGTTGTACTTTTGTATGTTATTATTTTATTTTATTATTTATTCTATGGACCTCCTGAGAGTCTGCAATATAGATTGAACTTCTGTTCATGTATGAAAGCAGCTACATGCCAGCAGCCAGCTCTCACCTCTATTTTATTTGAGTTTTGACTCAGATATTGGGACATTCATTACCTTAAAAAAATATTGACATGGCAGGTATGAAACAATTTGTCAAAACCTCCCATTATTATTTCTTTTTTACTGTACTAAATATCCAAATGTTATACTACATATTTTCTGTGGTTTGAGGAAAGTAAAACATGTTTTTTGTTGTTCTGTTTGTTCTGTTTGGGTTGGTGTCTGCTTGTTCATGTGTGTATCTCAATGAAAGCCACTACCACAGGAGCAGAGATGAGAAATAAATAGCATTTTTATCTGATTTCTCCCCACCATTCGTTTAACTAATATTAAGTAATATTGCCTCGATGGTTTCACTCTGAAAAAATAAAAGAAAACCAGATGAAGAGCAGAGAAAGTAAGAAAACTCAGAGTAATCATTTTCTTCTCTGCAACCATTATTCAGTTATATTTTTTTGTGTTTGTGTGTGTGAAAGAAAGAGAGCATTTGCAGTGAGCATGTATATTAAATTGTGTGTGTTTGTGTGTGTGTGTTTTACAGGACAAAGCAGAAATTCAATAGAGCTTATTGTTCAGGAAGGTTTTATGACGATGAAACACGATATACTGTATTTTTTGCTCAGTAATAATGGAGCAGAGAGAGGCTGCAAATAAAAGAATGAAACTACTTTACTTTGTGATCTTAATGTCATTTATCATACTGAGTAGAGTTTATTCTTTAAACCTGGGTTATATTTACAGATACCTGGCCACTGTGTGCTAAAAGAGGTTATAAGACATTTACCAAATGGATTGGAGGCATGGGGGGGGCGGCGAAGATGAAACCACTGATGGTAGCAGGGGACACAGGGATGCCATAACTATGAGGCTGCAGAAACACTCACTGGCAATCCACTCTCATTTAATGAAAGCAAACCCATTCAATAATTGTTTCTACAAGAACAACAGTATTGTTGGTACATCAGTCATTGCAAACTGGACACCACTCAGTAGTAATAATAAAAATAAAAATATGTTGTTGTGATTCAGTTGTCAAGGTTATTTAGAAATACCCTGCACTGAAGGTCCTAAAATGGTCTAAAATGAATCTGAACCAACCCACCAACTACATCCAAGGATTTTCTTATCTATTACTCTAACTATAACATTTTGAACTTAATGTATGTCCACTTAAAAAAAAACAAAAATTATACATCTCTCTACTGGACACCTCTTCTTTCTTCCCACAAACACAAACATTGCATGAGTGAATAACCTATACCCACACTCTGCACTGACCGAAAATCAAAAGTACAAATTGATAGAGCTGCTGATAAGTTTTGACGGATCAGGCCAGTTATAAATAACAGTGCATGTGAACAGTGTTTGTTGGATACAGAAGTTATTTTAAATTAAAGCTATGGGGTCTTTTACATCTCAGCCCCTCTCATCAGCTCTCTTGTTAAAGTTCCAATCCCAAAATACAGGAAGTTGTTGTCTCCAGCGGAAATGGGAATTGTGTCTGCACGTTCTCTGCCATCATATCACACAATGTTTGCCATTTAAATCATAGTGGAAATGCTGTTGTCACTTTTTTTAATCTGCCCACAACCTAAAATATTTTTGATGAAAGCTGACCACACCCCATTAATTTAGCTTCCAATATCACATGCTGTGATGAAAACAAGAAAGATTGAAAACTATTTTATCAAAACACCCACCATCTTAAACTTCAAAGCCAATTTTGAATTTTACGCCAACTTTCAGCTTTGAGACTTGAGACTCGGTGGGCAAACACAGCACACACTGAGCTTCACGCTATACACGGTGTTTGCAACAAGACGACATCAGAGGACCAAAATGAAAAGTGCCCAAATCAAGCCCTTCTAAAACAAACAAACATATAAACAAATAATAATAGTAATAAAAACCTCTTAAAATTAGAGAAAATATGCAAAGAGTGCAAAACTCTGTCAATGCCTCTTGTCTTCAGGTCTTTACGTCCTGGATCCAAATCAGTATCCATATCACCACCACCAGTCTAACCACTTTTTTTAGTGGACAAGTACCTGCTTCCCAAGATAATTTCATCACTATCTGCCCTTTTCTTTTTGAGGTATTCTGCTCATAACCAGACAATAAGACCCAAAAATTTAAACCCCTTGGCAGCAGTAATAATATAGTTATTTTCTGGACTCAAATATATTAAATCTGCACAAAAAGTTCTCAAGTCAAACAGACCTACATACTACGGAAATGAGCAATCATTAAAGCGAGTTAACCCACTTATTAGCAGTGGGTTGCATTTCATAAATTATGTAGTAAAATAATACAGTGCATCATAAATTATACAGTATTTATCCAGAAACTTCAATCTCCAGCATATGTTCGACTTCTTTTAGTCAAAGAGCCCAGCTGTGAAACATTTATAACTGTGAACATAAAAGATGGAAATGTTTTTATTTTGGGTCAGAATTATGGGCAGTTTTTTTGTATATATATATGAAAAAGGGGGGGGCATCAGGTTTTCATTTAATTGTGTGTGTTGGTAAACTTTAGTCATTGGATATATAAGTTTACATTAACTTGTTAAGCTCTTTGTTTATAGACTTTCTGGATATTGTAGGTATGATAATAGGTATTGTTTTCACACTGGCTTGATCTGTTTTGTCGCCTTGCCTTCAAATGCATGGTCTGTTTGTGGAGCACAACACAGAGTTACAGGCCACACACAAGTGCAGAAAAGCAACTGTCCTTTGGCTCTTCTGGGCAGAATGTGGTTCAGGAGGTGAAGTAGGTCACTCATTAATTGGAAGGTCAGTGGTTTGGTTCCTGGTTCCTCCAGTCTGCATGTTGCAGTGTCCTCGGCCAAGAACTCCCAAGTATAAGAAATGCGTTTGTAGTACAGATATTGAGGCACTGAGTCTCAACCGCTAATGATGTCAGGTTTGTAAATTATGTTACAGAAAAGCAGATGATAAAGCTCAGCACATATGCAGCAGTGACAGCTGGTAATATTGCAGGTGATGTCTGCGTTTCCAGTTGGCAAACCTTAACTTGACACTGGTTAAACCAGAACAGGAGTTCAAACTCCTATATGGATGAAATCACATATACTTTGCCAGTATTGATGTGTGCTTTATTGCATTTATTGCATTGTAGGCATTTGTTACCATTTGTTTCCAGTGACCTTTCTTCTGAAGGGATGTCCCTCAATATTACCAAGAGACTATAAACAAAGATCAGAGGAGGTGCAGAATTGGTATCTATTTACACCATGCTGAAAGGTCAAACAAACATTTGTTGTTTGTTTACCCAGCAAAATGATGTTTTGAGGATATCTGCTCTTACTTTTTTGTCCCATTTGTTCCTTGTCATTTATTAAAGCTACATTCCTTCTCAGTTCTGTCTATATTAGGAAGAACTAAAAATACCGGTGTGAAAGTGCTCTCAAACTAAAGAAATAGCTGTCATCTAAAACCTAGCCAAGAGTGTGTCCTCGAAAGTTTTTTTTTTCTTTCTTTCAATTTTAGATTTGTAAGCCCTCATACAGAAACTGTATTAGACACACTGTAAGTGGTCCCTCCAGGAGAGTTAGTTGTCTAATGATGTCCAGTGTTCAAAGATGGTGTGGTTCATTAAGCAGCTTTAATTGAAAGAATTTAAATCAGCTCCTGTTGGGATGGGGCTGTTGGCTATGGAAAAAGTGTGTGTAAAAGTGCGTGTACTTGTAAATAATGTACATCTTTGTGAGGACCAATATAAACCACAGAAAGCTTTTGTGAAAGTGAGGTCACTTTGATTGTTCCTCACATTCTCACATCTTAAAAGGGCCTCTTCAAGGTTCAGGTTAGGGTTAAAATAAGGTTACGGTAAAGGGACTGGCATTTAGTAAAGAGTTAGGGAAAGCATTATGTCTATGGAGTGTCCTCACTACCTGTGTGTGTGAGTGTGTGAACACGGACATAGTGCGTGACAGTACATTTGTGTTATTAAGTATGCCCTTAATCAGGGAGCAGACTTGAAAGGCATGTTTATGTGTGATTTTGTGCAATTAGTATGAATCTGCATGCTTTTGCGTATGTGCGTGTGCTTGTACCTTGAGATTTACTATTAAGACTGTGTGTGTCTACCACTTTCTCTATATATTATGTAAGAAAGTTTGTGTGTGAATGTAGCTGTGAGATTTATTTCTCACGTGTGTCCTCTGCTTCCTCATCTCATCTGCTATAGTGTACACGTCTAAATTTTGTGTCTTTTTCTATTCTAATTAAAGTTGGATGCACAATGATATTAATATTTTTTACGCTCAGAGAGCAAATCACCCCGAGGTCAGTGGAGGAATTAAAGTGAGACAAAGAGTAAAAAAAAAAAAAACTGTCCTGAGAATTAAGATTGAAATCTACCATGATAACATTAAAACATTTAACACTGAAATTAGGATTGACACCAAAGCTTGTCACAAACATTTGGATTCCAGGTTTGTTCTGCTTTGAGCTACAAAGACATTGCAAAGGACTGACGAGTGATGTGGTCTAAAATGCACTGCAGACGCCAATGGTGCTCTCAGCCACAGTCTCATTCATCTGTGACAATCAAACTAATGTCTCTGCATTAATGTGCTGTATATTTATAGTTTTGAGCCAAAGGGGAACACAGAAGGGGGGCGTCTGTCTCATGGCTGCCCTTGTATAAAATGCCTACTGAGTCCCATATAATATATGTGGAGAGGAAAATGTTTTCTCTGGCCCTTGACTTGACACATAGCTATTAATTGATTAATCAATTAAGTGTTTGGTCCATGAAGTCTTTGAAAATGGTGGAAAAAAAAATGTCATTTATATTTTCCGAACCTTAAAGTGTTGACATCCTCATGTGATTTCTTTTGTCCACAAACCACAAATATTCAGTTTAATGTCATACAGGTGCAAAGGAACTGGGAAATACAGCATTGAAACCAATTTATAGAAGTGAGAATATTTGGGAACTCACTAAGTTGATAATTGTTAATTGTTGCTGTATCATACACTTACAGGGAAACACAGTGCAATAGATAATCAAGACAAAGTTCAAAATAATTATTTTTAGAATTATTTTATAATGATAATGTAAGATTATTTACAGATGTGTGTGTCATGGCATTCTGAGTATTTGTGTCTCCTGGTGTAAGTGTCACACACAGCTGTGTACACCAAATAAAAATGTGGGTGTGTGTCCATGTGTGTCACCTTATGGCATTAGACAAAATTCAACGAGAGAGTGTGTCAGATCTATATCAGAGGATGTCTAAACGTCTTAGATGTAACCTTGAGCACCACGCACACACAAACCCATAAAGACTATGTTTATATCTGCTGTGTGTGTATAAACCTTGTTGAGCTTGTATGTGTGTCCACTTAAATGAATGTCACCAAGTAACATTCCTTAATGTGTGTTTCTGTTTGTGTAAGCATACTTTTTGTTTGGGGTTGAGTGTGTCTTTGTGTGTGTCCATGTCCTTTAGCGTTCCAGTGGCCCACATGAGCCGGCTCACAATAAATCACAGCGACAAACACTGGATTTGTGTGTTGGGGAAAACAGCTTGTTCCTGCTGAAATGTCGGTGCTCTCACCCACAACTACATATCTCTGCCTGCAGCACAACCTAGCAATGTCCTTGGAGGAAGACATAAACACACACACACGTACACACACATGCCCAGGCTCCCAGGAACCCACATGTACAGCAGCCCTCACAGACAGCAAAGCTTCTATACACAAGTTGCACACAATAATGAATTAACAGGCACTCTTGCTCAGGTAGTGGGGATTTACATAAATCCAAATATTTGAACAGCACAGTTAACACAAATACATCATGTCTGCATTGTCAGTTTCAACACAAACACACATTTGGAAAAGGCTCCATTTTAAATACATTTATTTTGCACAGCTAACAAAAGTAAAACTGGATTTTCCTCACTGTCCATAAAATACACGCACACACACACATACCGAGGACATAACAAAGTCAGTTGCAGGGAGAGTACTGGTGTAGACCTTTGTGCCGTACATCATGAATGAGCATCTGGTTGTTAGGAAAGACACTATTTGTGTGTTAGATATTATCATTCGGTTCACACAGTCACACTATGGGATTGCCAGCCATGCAGATTAATTTTTGCTAATCCAGTTGTTAATATGAAATATTACAGTGGGGCAATGGTATGTCTAAGTAAAAAAAAAAAATCACAAATCACAAACATGGACAGTTATTAATAGTGTGTATTTGTGCATGTGTGAAAACACAACTGACCTTTATCCCATCAAGGTTTCTGTGAATCTGATGTCCTGCAGCCACAGTCCACGTGCATGCAGAACTATATTTCATTGTCTCTTTACAATGTTTACTGGTTTTCATCTGAAAACTTCAAAGGGGAATGGGGTTGTCCTCAAAACAAAAACCTCTATATGTATGAAATTTGACATTTGATGTAGCTTGTCCTGGTTTGACACACTGGTCTGTGTGGTTTCTCCTTCAGTATAGTCTGTTCAGTGTCCCACATCAAATTATTACCACATGGTGTTAATTTGCTGGAAGAGAGAGAGAACAAATCAACTTAAAGACTTTATTTATTTATTTATTACATTATTTTTAGGATGCAAAATTTTTCCTCTAATTTAGTTCTGCTCTTTTCACAATGTTTCACACTGTGTTATTGTTTGGTTTTTGACATTATGATTAAGAAGTTGCTACATGCCAGTGAGGGCATAGGTGTGCACCGATGTGTGGGGGGGAAAACACTTTTGTATCCTTGATTTTGGATAGGGAATAACATAGTTTTTTTGTGCCATAAACTGTGATATCATTTTTCAGTGAAAACCCAACATCTCATACTGTAGCAGATCAGTGTAGCAGGTGGTGTCATTTTTCTATCACCAACACACTGCAGTCAGTTTCAATGTCACAAAAACAAATTTAAAACTAAAAGTTGTCTTTTTCAGCCTTAACAGCAAGAAGAGGACTCAATGTGCACCACAATGAGAAAGCCATTAAATTGATTGATAGATGGCCAGAACACACACAGAAGCATGTCAGCTGTCTGACAACACACAGATGCTTCCACCATTTCTTTCTTTCTTTCTTTCTTTCTTTCTTTCTTTCTTTCTTTCTTTCTTTCTTTCTTTCTTTCTTTCTTTCTTTCTTTCTTTCTGTTGTGGAATCATTGTTATATCCAGGGGCATATAGTGCAGAGATGATAACTGCTAATGTAGAGATGGTTGTTTTCCACTTTAAAAGGGACAACTCCAAAAATTAAATGAATTTGTTTTAAGTTGATGGTGTTTTGTGTCACAATAGGAGCCAACTGGAGGTCATGCAGGCTACCCACCTCATGATTTACCCCTGCATCACTGGTAATATCCTATTGGTGCTGTGATAATGACTTTTCCACATCCTGCTGCTGCATTACCAGTTATTTGCTGCTGCATTCATTTAATACACATGTGGTTCCACTCTTTCCCCCCCATTCAACAAATCTGATTTTGTCTGTCAAGCTTTCACCTGTAAAAAATCTAATTCTCTCCTCATCATGTTGTTGAGTTGTTTTATGTAATTTATCTTTATTTTCATTTTCACTACTGTGTTTTTTCCTTTTGACTTCTTCTCCCCTTTTTCTTTTTGTCTATCCATTTTCTTTTCTTCCTTAGTTTACCGTTCATTCTTGATTTTTATTTTTGTCCTTCTTCCATTATATTGTAGCTACCTGTCTCTGTACCTTTTTCCCTCTTTTTCTTTTACCCTCCCTCCCTTTGCTTTCATAATATCCTTCCTACTTCCCATCCCATTTTATTCCTTTTCTGCTTATGTTTGTTTTCCTGTATCATCCCATACCACTGTGTCCTTTAGTCATATAATACTTTTTCCTTTTTTTCCTCCATTTTTATTCTTTACATGTTCTTTCTCTTTTTTGTCATTTGTTTGTACTTCTCTGAATTTGTTTTTATCTTTCCTTAGGTTCTTCTTTTCTTCCTTTGACTTTCTTTTCCTTTTCCTTTGTCCTTTATTATCTTTTCTCTTTGTCAAGCTTGTTCCTACCCACGTGTCTACCTGTCTCTCCTCTGCTCTGTGTGCATGTCTTGCTGCCTGCCCTCCACTCAGGCTGTGCTGCTTCATTAATCTGCATGCTGCTGTGATGTGATTTTAATGCAAATAGTTGGCAAAACACAAATGGATCAGGTTCTCCTTGAAGAGAAACAGAGATGGAGACAGCAAGATCCAAAGACTGAGTGAGTGCAAGGCAGCGAGTGACTTCCATTCTTCTGATTTCCCAAATGGAGAAGCATAACCATCTATCACTCCTGCAGAGAGAAGCTTTGCATCTGTAGATGGATGTCATCTATCCTGTAGTGAGCGTAGCTGCAAATCACCATCGATCACATAAAAAAAACCTGTCTCCAATTCCTGTGAAACGTGCACCAACACATTTGCAAGTCCACGTTGCACATGAATTTATATGCACACGTTCATATATGCACTCAGACACAGACCACCTGCATGGCAATTTAAAGCTACTGTCTTTGATGGCTGCTGTAATATCTGACTTGTAAATGGAGATTCCGAGTTCCTGTGGCTGGAAGTGGGACTCCCTGCTGTAATGAATTTTCACCAAATAACACCACTATATTTTCAGTTTTATTTATTTAATTTTTTTTCCTCTGGTCTTTGCTCATTCTGCAGGAGTTATAGCTATGCAAATCTTTTTTAACCTCAGTCCAATAAGGTCAAAAAGTGTGTATAACAATTTTAAAATGGCTAAATCACGAGTCAAATGTCCTTATACTCACCTCATCTGGTTTAGTCTTTTTTGGTCATGGTTGTGTTGGCATTTTCACACTAACTGTTTTAGTCTACGATTATCTATCACTATGGTTCTCAAACTGTGGTACTATACATTGTGGTACACAAGCTTCCTTTGGTAGTACTTGGAGGAAAATCAGAAATACTGTTCCACTTAGGGTATGGGATCGGAGCAGAGCTGAGGAATTTTGACCCGAATGCGTAGAAAGTGAAACAAATAATAATAATTAGATTCACCTTATTGCTCACTCCATCTTACTCTAATTTCATTATACCAGTGTCTGATGTGTATATGTGAGGAAGAGGAGGATGATGAGCGAGCAAATCACCCTACTTTGAATAAATCTGCCTCCTGTGGTAAGTCCGGCGCTGACTTTGCTCAGTCTATTTACACCACTGTAATTAAGTGTGGCGGTAATGATGTTACTTCGAGAGCTCAATATTTTCTCAGGTAGTACTTGGTATAAAAAGTCTGAGAACCACTGGTCCAGCCTTTTCATCTGGTGACACAGTTAATATATCCAGCCACTGGGGGTGCAAAAGTCCTGGTGCTGAATTGGGATAAATGGAGAGGGTTGCATCAGGAAGAACATCTGTTGTAAATTGTATGCCATATCAACAGTACATGATAGGAAAAAATATGCTGGTGATCCCTACAGGAGCTGAATGAAAGAAAAAATCAGCATGATGTTGCAGTGGTTTGTACATTGCCTCAGAGCAAAAGGGTTCTCTGTTCATATCCCAATTCATTGTGGAGTTGGCAAATTCTCCCAGTGTCTTTTGTGTGTATGATTGGGTCTTGGGGTTAGATTAACAGAAGACTTTAATCAGACTATGTGCACGTGTTCCTCTCAGTGTGCTGACCCTGTGTACCAGCTTCCTCTCATGCAGTATCAGCTTGAATTTGGCTCCAGCTATCCTACAAACTCTTAAGAAAAAAGCTATATAGATTGCATGGAACAATTCAGTTATTTTGGTTGAATGGGAAAAAAAAACAAAAAAAACTCATAAAATGTTTTTTTTTTATGATCTAACATTTGATTCTAAATCCTGCTTGAGAGGTGTTAGACATGCTAATGTTACATCTTCAACAATTATGCCTACAATTATGCCTATTACCAACAATCAGTTTACCTAATACTTTTCAATTTCATTTTCAATAGTTTGGGTTAATGTATAGTGTTAGTGTTTGTCAGCTTTCTTTTTAATAAAGTTGTTCAATCTCAGTCTCATCATGATGCCACATATCACCTTTTTTTGCTACTGCAACTATAGCGCTAAGTTAATCCAAGTAATAACCATGTCCCTTATTAATTTTTACCACTACTATATGTTGTCAGGGATTAATTGTAGCATCCGATTATCATCATATAAGATTTTTGTGAAATGCAATATTATACTGCTAAATACCAGACTATTTGCATTGCAATAAAGATCATACTCATCATGTTAGTTTAATTTAAAAAAGATATTTTTTTTTGTCTGTGGCTGCTCAGTGTTTGAAATTTGAATAGGATTTGGATTTCACTACTTTTAATTAAAAGAAAGAAAATGCAATATCATCAAATATCAAGTTAGTATTTCCTGTGCAGGTTGATTATTGTGCTCTTTCTTTATACAGCACTGCCACTTTAAATTAAATAGTGTCATTTTATAATCTGCACAGCAAAAACTGCAATACCACCAAGAAATCAGACCCATATCTAATGTAACAATTAAACTGATGGAATGTTTCACGTTTTCTAATCAAGATTATGGTTTGAGCATCACTTTGTTGAAATAAAAGCATTCTGATGTCACTTCTGATGTCGCTGCCACAAGCTGCAACCCAAATTATTCTTTTTTCAAGCAATTTACAAAGAATTATACTAGATTACAGCTGAATGCCATGCATGCCTCCAGGGAGAATGGGTGTTTTTTGAGAGCAGGTAAATTGCTGGCTTTGATTGTGAATTAGCTACCATCTCCTCAGGCTCCTACTCACACAGAGAGACTTGTATAGTAAATGTGGTCAATTAGAAGGATTTCTGATGTTAATCTTTTTCCACATGTTTTTTGCTTTCTTTTTTTTGTAAATCTTTTTTGTGCAGAGTAGAATGAAAGAGGTGTAAGGAGTGTGGTCACAAATTGACAGTGCAGTACAGAGTGGGCAAAAGAAAAACAACTCCTTCTCTTAGAATTACATAATCTAAAGGTTTAGACAAGGATGAGACAACTGAGACAGCAGTTTTCCAACTGTTTTATAAGAGAGAGTGAAGCAAGTGGCAACCCATCATGACATCATCCCTTTGTTTTTAAATTGCCTGAGTTTCTCTTGGACTATGGACATGCATTTTCCATATTGTTTCAAAAGGAACAGTTTTCTGAACCACACTGTCATTTCATATTTTCTTCAGGTCTCTATATACATTTGAAAGTGTATTGTTTTGGTTTTTTTTGGTGGAAATGAGGGTGATGATAACATGATTTATGTTTAAGCACAAAAGGCAAATGATAAATATCATCTTTGTTTCTTGTAGCATTACAACATTTTCAACCTAAAAAGACACAGTTGGAGCACAAGATTTGTCTTGTGCTGCTGCCCTGTTTGCCAAGTTGTTAGATAAATCTGGAGACTTCTGAATTCACTGATGAAGGGAGGCAGTTTCTACATTTTCTGCATCCCACAAACATAGCATAGCATAAATACTATGTTACAGAGTTTGGAAGCACATACAATGTTAACAATATTAAAATAAGATAAGGCCTCTTTCCGGGATAATAAAAATGGAAAACTTTATTTAGGCTTTACAACTTAGGCTTTAGGCCAATAGATGGATGGATGGAAGGAAACTTAATTCATACCTTTAGGGAAATTCCCATTGCTCCTAAATAAATAAACATTATACCAATGAGAAAAGTAATTCAATTTATAACAAGGCTTAGTGTGAACAAAGAGTCATTAAAGAGCAAAGTTCATGTTCTAGCAGTCAGTCAGCCAATCACAGACATCAGAGGGCTTGACCTTGGTTATTCCTATAACAGTATTGTCAGATTTTGGGCTTACTGTAAATGCTTTTGCTTCTTTTTGTTGCATAAATCTAGCTCCATTGTTCTTACCATTCACAGTAAATATTGTGTTTTGGACTGCTTGATTTATGCCATTGCTACCAAGAGGTCATAGGTGCTCAATAAAAAACACGATTAATAATTTAAGCTCATTGGTATTGCTTGCTGCAGCCACTGCTTTCTCTCTCTTTCTCTGTGTGTGAGTGTGTGTGTTTCTCTTTCTTTCTGTGTGTGTGTTTGTGTGTATGCACACTGTGCTGAGCAGGCAAACTCACCAAGGCCATTGTTATTACAGTATTTTTGACTTTTGGCAGAGAGAGGTCCAATGCCTCAGTATTTGTGAGGAGTGATGTCAATTTTAGCTACACCTAATCAGAGTGTATCAAAAATTATATTTTTATTTATTTACTTGTAGTCGTTAGTCTTTTTATAGTTTACTTTGTTTAATTCAGTTTACTTTGTTTAATTCAGTCTTAAGATAAGATAATACAAACAAACAAAAGATAATCCAAAACAAGAATGACAAATGAGCAGGAAGAAGAAAAATCTTATATGAACTGCCCCTTTTAACAAAACACATGCAAAAGAAATAATAAAAATAAAGGTCTGTGTATGATATTGTAGGGACTGGTAGTCTAATATCCTCCGTTTCATCATGAACTATGGTTAAATCTAAAAAAGGAAAAATTTCAAAAGTGAATTTTGGGAAATCTTTGGTGAAGACAAGGCTCCATCAGTCAATCACTTCTGCCCCCCCCCCCAAAAAAACAAAAAAAAACAAAATGTCATCCGTTTCAAATTAACTTTATATTGAGGCTCAATATCCAGACAGACTCCGACCTTCTACCCAAACTCACACTGATATCACATACTGCACACACAGAAACCAGTGTCTCATACTGTATTTGTCAAGTTCTATCCATGCTTCATAACATCATTAAATGTGTCATGCTGTGATTGACATAATTGCACATTATATGAATTCCATTGTACAAAATCTGAACAGAGAAGTGCTTCTCAGTGTCATCAGTGTCATGCCTCTGAACCTCTACGGAGACACACACACACACACACACACACACACACACACACACACACAGGCATGAATGCAAACCTCAGGTGGCCTGGCTTGCCACTGTTAGGTTAGTCGCTAGTGGTAGCGACCCCTGATGGGTCTCTGATATATGGTGTGATGTAGGAGTGTAAGGTGGTGCATTTCCATGTCTTTTGAGTGTATCTCTGTGGTGTTTTTTGATGCAATGACCACCCCCCCCCCCAGTCAGCAGACTAATTAATCTGATCTGTTAGAGGTAAAAGCAAATCTTTTTTTTCCCTTTTATCTTAAAATTTGCCCATGGCTCACATACAGTAATGATTATATTCCTCCCTGTCGTATCTGGATACACTGATGTTGAATCATTCTCTTTACAGCCTGTGCTTCGTGAAGCATTGATGTAATATTTAGAGTTTTAAAACTTTCTTTGTCTGACATTTTGACAAGCAGAAGACCATCAGCGATGAATTTTGTTTGGCTCATTCCTAATAGTAATAGAAGGCAAACACCTAATACACTACACTAAAATACAACTGATTCATCCAACCCCTATGGGGGCCTTCTCGTCACATCTCCTTGCACAAAAATACTGGAAGTCATTGTCTGGAGTGGAACTGTTAACTTTGGTTGCACTTTCTCAGCCATTTTCTGTAACTTGCTTGCTACATCTTGGCTATGATCTCTGCTTGAGTTGTGTACGTCTCCGGCTCGCTGTGAAAACTGCTGTGAGAGCACAGGCAGGGTGTGTGCAGGTCAGACAGGTGCAGCCAATCATTCCATGTGGTTCGAATGAAATGATTGGTTGTGTTTACTGCCATATTGCAAGGGCTACAACAACATCTATTGTGATTTTTCCAGACAACTTTATTTATTGATGACTGTTGGGACGTGTTGAGAATTTCAACAGATGAGATAAAAGGTGTTTCAGAAACAAATTACAGACCCTAGATTTCAACAATCTGCAGCAAAGAGAGGTGTACAATTATTTCGTAGATGGTTTTCAAGATGGACAGTCCTAGTAAATTGAAAATGCACACAACTACCAATAAATAAAATTGTAATCCCAATCACATTTTGAAAAATTGCTTTTTCTTTACCCAAGACAAAGGTATGAGGAAGACAGAAGTAAGAATACAATGATTTATAAAACAACATTTGTGACCATCCAATCTCAACTTTAATCTTCTCTTCCTTCAAAAAAGGAGCTATTATTACACACCAATTTGAACGATATACAGAGTAACAGGCTGTGCTTTTTTTCTTGATACCTACAGTATAGCTTTCTGAGCTGAGTAGCATTTAATGCATGGGGACAGAAAAAATGCCCTGACCTTCCCAACTGGCTCTGTGGAATTTACTAAATTTTACACATCCCGTCACACTCACCTGGATAGGGAAAGGGACAAATACCAGATAGTCAGCAGGGACTTGTGAAGGTCACTAGGCTGAGGAAAATTTTGAAAAGGGTGTATACATTTCAAATCATGAATCACCAGTCCGCATTTCTCAGATCTCTTCGCAAACATTTGACGGTCATTTAGGTTATATATCCATGTGTGTAATGATCTATACAACACATGTTTCATGAAGTTACTGTGGACAGTTGAGTATCAGACACTATTCTTTCCATGTTAGCCACATAATGTCCCTTTCACACATGTTTGCAGTATCACCAAACAGCCACTTTTTGGCAAGCAGTGGAGTTAAGTCATAATTTAAACAAAGAAATCAAACCCAGGCTGCTCTAAGAAAGAGGTCTCTGTGAATGATATAGCTGCTCCCTGGTTTTTTAGTGGAAACACTGCCAATGCACACACATGTAAAAAGCACAGTATTTGGGTATATACCAAAATAAATCCACCCATCTCTTCTCTAAAGTGAAATAAATTTAGCCTCTGCTTTGTTCTGTATTGTCACTGTGAAGTCACTGAATCTCCCAAAGAACCAATTTCAGTTTGTTGCTCAATGATAAGCTCTGTTAAACTCTGACCTGCTCTTAGGCACAAATCCAAATGTAAAAAAAGGCTGACTGATGTTAGAGGTGCTGAACAAACAAGGTGCTCAGTTACGGCCCAATACTTCATCGATAATCAATATCACAGACCCAACTGTGGGATCTGAGTGTCATGGCCCCAAAATGTCATTGTTCTTTCTTTCTTTCTTACATACATATTAGAATCTCAACATTACATTACAAACATTAGAATTAAAGTAGAAAATAATACGTAAAAATGTGATTTTGAAAGAAAAAGTAAACACAAGCATGCAAAATAACAAATTAAATTATGAGAAAGATGCAGTAACAATGACGATTTCACTTAAATCAGTTGGCAGTTAGTGCACACCTCACATGTTCAGGGTTGGGGTTAGTGGGGAGCAGAGAAACTAAAAGCTGCTTCACTCTGCTTTGTTCTGACCCTGGGAACACAAAGTAAGGCCCAAGACCATTCAGTGCCTTGTACACCATGTAACAAGATAATCTGAGGGTTTTCTGTGTCTTAAATATCCAAAACCAAATTTTAATAGACATATAAATAACATAGAAATAAGCATATGTTCACTAGAAATTGGCCTGGTGCCTGTTAAAAAAATTAAGGACTACAGCCTGAACTACTTAGTCACTTCATGTATTTAACGACCTTTATTGGAGGACATTTAGAATTACGTGCCTCAGTGTCCCCCTGTTTTTAAAGGCAGGTCCACATTCAACAAATGTTATAACAGAGGCATTGTGTGTGCATCTTAGTGCATTTTACTCTAGTAGCATATGTTTGTCTGTATAATACTTCACTACACAATTTTGGTTTATTTTTACACTTGCTTTGGAAATGTAAACTAATGTTTCCCTATAAAGACCTCTTTTTATTTGAATTAAATTGAGAGAGTGTGAGAGAGAAAGACCTTGAAACAGATATCTCATGCCCAGTAAAATGAGCGGACTGATCGCATCCCTAGACAACGGTGAAGGGGACGAATACACAATGACAGAGTAAAGAGAGGCAGACATATGGTTGCAAAGTGTGCATGAACTCTATCTTTGCGGAGGAAGCAGGCAGTAGGACCTAGGGGAAACCTGAGAAATTAAGAAAAACCTTAACACGTCAAGGTAGCAAAAAACCAGTAAAGACTTTACAGGAAATCGCCGTCCTCTTAAACAAATAAAAGCATGTATTTGATTTTTGTTTGTGTAGAAATCGTATTAAATGGCAACTAGACACTGTAGACTGCTGAAATATGTCAATATTAGTCAATAAACCTTTGCCATGTTAGTGTCAGTTTTCAGAATACAACATCCATCGTTTGATCCAACATGATCTGAAATCCAAAACTGACAATGAGGGATAAAAGTTGAAGTCTTCATCATTTTAAAGGTTTGAAGTGTCTGCCTTTAAGATGCATACATACAGATTGTTTTACTTACTTTACACCATCATCTCACCATCTTTTGTTATTTGAAGAAGGAAGGCCTGCTAAACTACAGGTTCAATGTTACATTCATTTCAGTCATTTAATTAATTTAGTCAAAAATCCATTTGCGTTGCTCTTTATCAAATGTTATTTATTATAATGACGCGTGTGTCAGTTTTACTTTTGGAGCTTACGCCTCTCATTCCTCTACTCCATCTTATTTTGAAATCTTTCGCCGGAAACCCTGCGCGCGTTAATTCACGTCTCGATACTTGGGTATTTGGCACCCTGTGTGGTGCGCACTGCTCTCCATTCTGTCCAATTTCGCGTTAGTGTGTTAGAGACCGTCTGAGTGCGCACACACTGTGCGCCCCGTTCTTTGGGCACACACGAGCACTGACGCACACACGCGCACACAGGCTGTCTGCCGGAGCAGAGAGAAAACAAAAGGTTAGAGAAGAAGAAAGAGAGACAGATCCCATTTTATTCGAGTCAAACTTTATGTCTTTTCTTAACCACCAATGCAAGGATTTTATCACTGTTTTCATAGTTTGTATCACTGCTGCCCCGAACTACGGAACACCAGTTTAAGGACCAGCCGGGAGTATGTAAATTAAACTGCACCACTAAGTAAAAGAAGAAGGGGAAAAAAGATTAAAGAAATGGATAAACGGAGTTATTCTCTCGCTTTCCCTCCAATTTTCCTCTTCTTTGCAGTTCTGGGATTTACTGAAGGACAATTCTTTCCAGGTAAAGCAAACTGTTCCTTGTATTTGTAGATTTCGCCATGTGTTTTGAAGTGCTTTGTTTATTTATAAGTTTGATGTCACGGCACTGAGGTGGCGCACACAGACACAGAATGGACACATACTTTCATGAGTTGCGTTGTAGCGGTTTCTGGAGAAAAGGGCAGCTGCACTGTGTCATGTTTCTGGATAGTGTGGCGTTTAAACACTCATGAGTTTAGTTCTGAGCTCGTGCGGTAATATTTGCACTTGTACATAAGCGCTAGACTCTGCATCGAGCAGATCAGCACTTTCAGCGTAAGAATAGCCATAAATCACTTATTTATGGAGTTGGTCACGACGCGTTTGTTGATAAATTAGTCGTGTAAGTTATAAGGGTCTTCGCTTTGAGCTGACGTCCATCACATGTGCAGCCGCTTCACTGCCCTGTAATGTGCAACGGAAAATTTGTTCGAAGTTATGGAAGCTGCGTAAAACTCCCCGCGCGCGTGGGTCTAAAACTGGTGTGGGTTAATGAGTGACCTTTCATTGTTGGTTATATTTCGAGGCTCCGTTGGAGCTTAAAGGTGCGATCGGGGTCTGTTGAAGCGTTCCTTTTTTTAATTCATATCGTGGTGAAATTAATATTTTTGTTTTGTTTTATGGTCACTGTGTTCTCTCGTGGCACCTTAAAACGCAGCTAGGTTAGACACACATCTTTCATTTTTCTATAATTTTAATATTTTCACGACTATTTCTACCTGTTTTTCATCTGTGTTGGGGCTTCGGGATTCTCACATAGACCTCAGCGGCATCTCTGCAGCGCAGTCAGACTCTGGAGCCACGCAGCGCTCCTCTGCTTGGCACTTGTTACGCGCCAGAGAGTTTTGGAGATTTTGCGCAGTTTTCCTGCGTTGTTTGTCGGTCTTTAATCCAGTCCGTGGTGATTAGGTTTTTTGACCATCTATTATAAGAAACAGTGAATTAAAAAAGAGCCAAGTACCGTGTTACAGCGGCTCGGATGCTGTTTGATCCAGTATGGATGGATCCAGTGTAATCCATTCCCACAAAAAACATGAAAATTCTACATTTAATTTATCATAGAGTGGACATGAAATCAAGATGGGATTGTTTAAAAGTTGTCTCGTTTAATTATTGTAGAACAGTAGAATAACGTTGTGTCCACATAATTTCATTGTATATCCATGTAGTGAGTTTCTCTGTTGGGTTCAAACCGACTTTTCTGTCACTTTTTAAATATCGAATCAAATCAAAAGACCTCATCACGTCAGAGGTCTGTGTGTATCATTCAGTGCGTCTTAACCAAGCAACAAGATCGATTTTTTTTTTTACAAATTCAGGCTCTACTTGATAGGAAACAGCAGATTAAATCTGTGATGTTTTCAGTGGACTGCTGCTGTCGAAGCCGTATCTTCTTCTCCTCTCTGCCCCCACCCCCACTCTCGGCACCTTCTATTTGGTATTCACAACTTGTAAGTCTGCAAAAAGAGGGTACTTTGAAGGAAAGACTGACTCTTAACACTATGTCCTTCCTCCCCCTCGTCTCCCCTGTCTCTGTCCCCGGCTTGGCTCCGCTGCAGCGCGGGGGAACAGCAGCCGTCTCTCTCTTTCTGTCTCACCGTGCGTAATGGTGCCGCTGAAGACACCGCCACACTGCGCGTTACGGTGAAATAAAGTGTCCCAAAGGCGAAATGTGATGTAAAAGACACGATTAAAGTTTTCAGTTAACATAAACCAAGGTTTAGTAGAGAAAAACCTCAACCCATATTCAAGGAATTAAATTCATATTGATGCAAAGTTTATTGCAACGCGTGTCTTTCTGAAACAGAAAGTGTTTAAGGAGGTTATTTCTATTTTCAATATGTATACAGTGTCAAGCACGAACCAGTGCAATAGCTATATTCGAAGAGGATGCTTATGTGGGTTTGAATGCACCTGAAAGAAACAGTGCAAGAGAATCGTGCTGATATTGCTGCTGTTGTTTGCTTATATGCCGTTAGGGGGCGACATTCGCACATCAGATTGATTACTTGTTACACACTCGCCCCTATATACACATACACATTCTCTATCTATCTATCTATCTATCTATCTATCTATCTATCTATCTATCTATCTATCTATCTATCTATCTATCTATCTATCTATCTATCTATCAGTAGTTTGCTCCCTATTGCCCACCAACATGTGTGTAGGTTTCAGTTGAGGGGGTGATTTAACTTACTATGTCTTAAAGGAATCACTGTGTTATATAGAGTACTTTTTAAAAATTCTCTCTCTATATATATATACTTTCTTGCAGAGAGTTAGATGACACCTGCACAGTAAATATGATGCTTTAAACAATAGTGTTGAGTTTCTAATTCATGTTGTTTTGGTATGAGGACCTGTGCTTTTGTGCAATAGCTTTCTGCCATTGCAAATTCTGCAATAGCTTAATGTTTCATAAAGCAATGTTTTTTTGTGTGTGGGGGTGGGGGGTGGGCATGATTCTGTTCCACTGACTGCTAACCTCTGAACATCCGGTCAAATTTTAGAGGTGACCATTTGGGCGATGAGGTGTGTATGTGTGTGTCTGTGTGTTTCTAGGGAACACAATTTAGAATTTATATCCTTCTTGATTAAATTTCTTTGTGCTGCTGTAAGGTCAGGAGAGGAAAGGAAAGGAAAGGAAGGGAATTAAAGGAGAAAGGGAAAGGCAGGTTCCATGTATCACTTCCTCTCTTTCTTGCTGTCTCCGTGACTTGTTTTCCTTGTGAGACGACATGTCAGAGGGATGGGACCAAGGCTTTGGCTTTGATTAAATCAACAGCCCTCAATCCCCCAATTAAAAAGCCCTTAATTTGATAAATGTGTGTGTGTGTGTGTCCATGCATGTGTTTGTGTCATCTTTCACTGGAATGTGTAACAGTGAGGGAGGTGGTTGTACAGAGGACAAGAGTGAAGTGAAGGAGAGAAAACAGGGTCTTGAATGTGCGGTGTTAAAGCTGAGTAAAAGACGTAATGACAAAGGGCAGAGGGTAATGAGAGGGGATAAGAAGACTATAGAGTGGATAGAAGGCATAAAAAGAAGAGGATGTATTGAGAAGTGAAAACAAAGGGATGCCAGCAAAAAAATAGGTGGATGGATAAAGTTAGAGCAAAAGGGAAGAATGAGAGGAGAGGAGAGACAGATGAGCGAGGTGAATATGAGAAAGGAAAGATGGAAAGAGAGGGGATTTGAGGAGAAATGGTGGTATTAGGAAAATGAAGGAAAACAGAATTTAGGGAGCAGAGGAAGAGAAATGGACCTTTGAGAAAAGGAGAGATGGGAAAGGCTACGGCAGGGAGGAAAGGGGATCGAAGGCAAAGAGAAGGTGAAAGGACAAGACTGTGGGAAGAGAGATACTCCCATCATCTGAAGTCCCATTCATCACTCTTGTCTAGACATGATGAAGCAGAGGAAACAGGAGAGAAGGAGGACAAAAACCCAAAAAACACATAAGGAAGAACACAGGAAGAGTTGTTGGAGGGAATGACAAAAACAAAGGTTGACAGGAGATCAAGACGAGAAATAAATGACACAAATTAGATTATGTCCCACTGTTATCGACTGACTGAGAGGCTGTAATTGTTTTCTTGACTGTTTGTGTGTGTGTGTGTGTGTGTGAAAGTGAGACAGGGAAAGAGCTTTATGACAGGATCTCTGTCACCTCTCTGCCCCACTCTGTTTAGTATGCTGTCCATCCTTCTGCACTTTGTGTGTGTGTGCCTAATCTGTGTCACTTATTCTGTTGGCCTGACTAACTGGCATACTGAGTGCTGGAGGCATTACGTGTGTGTGAAAGTGTGTATGTGTTTATGAAAAAGAGAGTGTTGTGTCGGGCGCTGAATAAATTCTAGTGTGACTAGTGGCACTAAAAGATTGAACAAGACTGCTCTCTGCATCAGCCTCTGATACACTGTACACTTCTGTTGCGGATTTCAGACTTGAACTATTGAAAATGTCTTGATAATTGGGTCTGGACATTTTTTGCAGATCGTCATTCACTCATGATGAATACAGCAGGATGTTGTTTGGGTTATAAAGTATCTGTTCACACCCTCAAGAATGTGCAGAACATCCAGATGAAGGGGGTAGAGTTTGGCCTGAGCATGAAGGAAGCAGGACACTTGATGTGAACCATCTGGAGCTTTCCCTGCTTTTTTCAGACATTGTTTCACCCATTCATTGTCTGGAAAATATCTGGACTTCTGCAGCTTTATAACTGCATGCATTTGTACACAGACATGTATTAGCTGCACTAGTAGTGTGTGATTAAAATACAAAATCATGCAAGACCCTTTGTGACTATTTCATTTATTATCTGAATATTGGTTGTTATTATCAGTAATTTGGACGACTCTAATCATTCACAATGGACTCACTTCAAGCCCAGGAGTGTGAAAAATTGCTATATATATTGACCCATATAAGTCCATATGCATAAAACTGCATTTTTAAGAAAAAACATGTTTTATTTGCAATATCAAATATAACATGTTTTACACTGGTACACTACTCACTGTCCTCAAGCGTGATAATGTGTCACTGAAACGTTCAATTAATATTGTTAATTCAAAAAGAAATGTACTGGAGATCGGAGAGGTATCAATTTTTTTATACACGACCAATTGATTTACTTCACCTGGCTAATATTTTTATCTTTTGTTATGTTTGAAAAAAGGTGCCAGACTTACCCATATTTGACAAAATGATTGATTACATATAAGCACTAAACGATAAAACAACACTGAGTAAAACCATCTCATGGGGAGACCAAAAAAAAATATGTATATTCATTTGCCCTGAGGGAGATTTTGTCTAGTGCATCAACAGAGCCAGCAGTGCTCACAAAATCCAATGGAAACAATGCACAGATGTAACCTCTTAAAAGCTGCATTAGTACTACAGATAACTTTCTGAAATTGCCTGAGGATATTTAACAAAGTGACTGCAATGCGTTTTAAAATGCACATGGACTAAGTGTGAAAAGTGGGAACAAGAAGAACTGACTTCTTTCAGTTCTGGGAAGAACTGAAAGAAATCAGTTTCGGGTGCTCAAGAAGAAACAGCCCACAGACATACCAGACTTATCTTGTAACAGTGGAATAATTTGCACTCATCTGCGGCTGGTCAGTGAAATAAACCCAAACATTATTCTGTTTTTGCAACTTGCCCATCATCTTCAATACATATAATGTATCTGCTTTAAGAAGAACATGGATATTCACAGCAGCAGAAACCATCACCCACACTTTGCCCAGACACTTTGTTTGTACACTAAATAGCCTGAATAGAAAACATGCCTGGTGGACACAGGTGCTTTCATTAAAACAGGTATTAAACATATTAATTACTGTTAATATATTTTATCATAAATTATACGGGTGGGGGGGGGGTGTTATAGATCAGTGCATACATTATCAAGCACTCATAAATGACAAAACAGGGAATTCTGAAACCTCATCCATGTACGGGCGTAATGGTATCACTGGTAGTATTCAGTCATCAAAAGTTTCTAAGCATAAATAAAGTAGAAACTGTGTTTTTGAATATTGAGAAGATATTGAGTGACTAGATTATGAATCATAATACCCACTCTCCTCTGAGGTGAATGGAAGCTGTTTGGGCTTAAAGTTGTCATTATTATTGTAAACGTGTTAGGCAAGAGAAAAACTTTCAATGTCTTTCTGTAGTGAAATTTTGAATGGAGGACCCGCTAGAAGTATGTACACAGTAGAGGTAAATTCATGTGGTGTTTTAGACTTCCTGCAATCTTCTGAAGCACAATGGATCATTGCATCTGTTACATCTCATATTAAAACTCTCTCCATGTGCTCTGGCTTC
This sequence comes from Brachirus orientalis, assembly GCA_016785285.1. NCBI lineage: Eukaryota > Metazoa > Chordata > Actinopteri > Pleuronectiformes > Soleidae > Brachirus > Brachirus orientalis. The sequence goes on along the minus strand of JAFBJR010000194.1, from coordinate 8,558,489 downwards.
TTCCTACAGTCCAAAGATATGCAGCAGAGAGGATAAAGCAGTTGAAAATGAATTCATGAATAAATAATCAAATTTTTTTCTGTTCCAACATGGACTTACAAACATGCATTGTTGACCTGCCAGATTTTCAGATTGAGGTGTGGTGTCAGGTGTTGAGTGACATTTATGCAGTATAAATGAGCCACAGTATCAAAGCTTATGCATACCAACTGTGTGATTAACTGATTAATAAGGTGCACAAGGATATTTCAGCACCTTAAGCTGCGCCATTAGATTAATACTGGTTTCAGGTTCAGTTATGTGCACAGACACTGAATGACCGGACATTTTAGAATTTTTTTTACCCTAAAAAGCGACATGATAGAGAGGCCACTCACTCTGCAGCTACTTGTCTGGGCTGATATTTTCCCAGAAGTAGCTTACAAAACAAAACAGTCATCTGGATATCTGAGTGATAACTTGAATCTTTGACTTTCGGTGCTGCTCTAAATTTAAAGGTTCACACTCTGGGATACCTGGGTGAGCTGTGAACACAGCACTTAAACTCTACCAGTCCTATAATGAAATTCAGTTTGGGTATTTAAGTATCTGAGTTCAAGGCAAACAAATGGAGAAAACTCAAGAGTTGATTGAACTGATTATAATGAGTGAGGTGTAAAAAAAAAAATACATGGATGTGCAGTGCATTAAAAAACTTCCTCTTCTCTCAATAAAATAGCTGCTGATTAATGCAAGAGGTCTTAACAGAGCTTAACAAGGTTTCAGAGTAATTAATCCATATTTAATAAAAGATGTTAGGCAAGAGAGGCTGCTTAATCAACAAGATTGGGTGGGGGTGGGGTGAGAGGGAGGAAAGGAGTGAGCATGGAAGGCAAGTAGAAAGTAGCGGAGGAAATGAGACATACGTGTGGGTAGAGGGAGGAAGGTAATAAACAGTTATGGTTTAGCTGGAGGAGACAATGATGATATTAGATTATATTTAAGCATAATTCACTTAGTACACAGAGAGGCTAAATTTATGTCACACTGTGTGGGAGGTCACACGCAAATGTAGTCAGAAATATTCCCCCAGCTGGTCCACCACACAACAACAAGGGATCCAAATCTAAAGCTACACAAACTGATTTGTCATCAATTAAAGTGGGATAGGATCACTGGAGATGTGGTTTCATTATTTCATTAACCACCCATACATCTTCTGTCTGTCACAAAATCACTTTGTGGAAGTGCTTGGGTGAACAGAGGTTGTGTGCATATGCATTTTGTATGTCTCCCTCTGTATGTGTGTGTGTGTGAGATGTGAGAGACCTTGAATTAAATGCTGTTTAACAGATAATTGCCTCTGTCATTGCTGGTGACAGGAATCCCAGTTTGGTCATATGATACAGAGATGGATGGACAGACAGACAGACGGGTGGATAGACAGAAAAAACCATTTCCTCAGATGAGTGGCATGACAGTGGCTGCTTTACCTGCCACTCACAGAGAGGGGGAGTGACAGGAGGAGAGGACTGGAAGGAAAAGGGGGGGGGAGAAGAAGTGAAGCGATGAGGAGGTAGAGAGAGAGAGAGTATGGAGAAAGATATGAGAGTGAGAGTGATTGGCCGTGGAGGATAAAGGGCAGAAGTGACAAATGATGGGAGAATAAGTGGGAGAGGGTGTGGAGGAGGGATAAAGGTTGTTGATTGCTAAAGAGGAGGTGCAGAAAGAGAATGCAGGGGATCAAAATGTTTAAACGGGAGGGTGACAGACAGAAGGATAAAGAAACAAATGCCTCTTTTTCTTATGTAAATGTGCTGGTGATTTTACATGTCACCCTCATGTTTGGAAAAATGTGCCCAAGAGACCTCTTCCATCACAGCAGCAATTTGAGGCTATTGACATTTCTGTACCATGTCAGAAAGGCTCTGCTCTGAAATGTCTGGCATCACATGACCTTCCTTAGTGCTACCGAAAGACATTAAATTTACTGCCTTTTCGCAGCTTAAGTAATACTATAACTTGTAAAATGTACGTTTGAACATCAAGTCAAGAATAAAACTGTTAACTTTAATGAATTAGCTGAAATATTTTGATATTTGAAATATTTTTCCTGTCTTTGTGCATCAAGGCAAAAGATGAGCATTAGAAAGACAAGGCAAAAGATAAGCATTAGAAAGACTAATTGTCCATCCATCCATCCATCCATCCATCCATCCATCCATCCATCCATCCATCCATCCATCCATCCACTCAGGGCTACAGGGGGAGCTGAAGTCAATCCCAGCACTGTTACCCTGGTAGAGATAACATACACCCTGGATAAGTTACCAGGTTTTAACAGCCTCTAGTTAAGTAACCCCAGTCTGCATGTTGTAGCTGTGAGTGCAAGCTGAGATGTGCTTAAACTTTATGCAGCCATGAAAAGAACATGCAAAACAAAGGCCCCCAGATTTTCAACTCTGGATCTTCTTACTCTGAAGGTGACAGTGTCTGCCACCATTATGCTACTCACAAGAATGATAAGGGAAAAAAAAACCAATGAATTAAAATATAATAAAACAGACATGAATAACTCTCATATAAAATTCTCACTCTGTGAATATACAGGAAAGGGTTATATGTGTGTATGCAAACAGGGACAATTCACAGTATGGTCATTTTAGTCTTGAGATGAGTGTATAAGCATCCTAATGCTTACAGTGCACACTTATTAAGACATCAGTGGCAGAATGAGTTTCATAAACCATAATGTAAAAATGAAAATGATATTAATCTCCAAACCTCCAGCACATTCAGAACAACCAATAGTATGGTCACAAGTGTATAAATCTATGGACATTGGATTATTACCATACTTCATCTTCCAGAAAATATAACCACAAAGTAATTTTTTATTTATTGTACAGTTGAAGAGTTGTTTGGTACAATAATACCTTTCTAGCCTCACTCTTTTAACCTTTTAACGGAAAATTGACTCTTGTTTTTTTACGATTTATACCATATATAAGGCAGATGTTGGATGAGACTTAGTTGTTGACGGCTGCTGAGTTTTGAATCATGGCTAATTATGAGTACACTTTAAGTCCTCCACAAGTGTATGTAGTGGGATAATGGTCCACTAAAACATTCTCTAACATCCATGAACCTGCATGGAACAGGTGCATGACCCATTTCAGCTCCAGTAGTGTGGTTTGACACGTCATTTTGCATTTTGTGTTATTTTGCAGCCATGACTGGAGTCCTAAAAGCACAATGTCGGATTTGCTCTAGGGTTCCCACAGTTGGTAAACAACACTGTTTGTTAAAACTGCCGTAAAATATATGTTATGACTTTTAATGTTTAAACATACGGTATGTAGCATATATTATAACATTTTATACAAGTTACATAGTACCTATTCAGGCGATGCAGACCAGATCAGGCTTTAACAGTAGTGCCAATCACACTTTTGGTAAGTTGATGTACCATCCAAATAATCTTGGACACATTATTTGTATAAGTTTTAAAAAACCTACATTGTGTCACTTTAATGCCAGAAACACCACAAACATACTTAAGTAATAACAAAACAGGCCATTTTCAGCTTTAAAAATGCAACACTAATGATACACACACTGTTCCTGATCTGTTTTGCATGTAATTGTTTCTGTAATTTTGTTTCTGTTTTAAGTTACATAAACATTTTGACTACATTTTTATAAAAGGTGATCTCTTGTAACTTTGACCAAAATCTTTTTAAGTGGTGCAGGGAATTTTAGATTTCTCTTTTTTTACCTAAAAATAATTGAGAGGCTAAATGAAAAGTTGAGAAAATAAATACCCCAGCTCTGCAGCATGTTTCAACGAAATGCACAAAATGTGGTACACTGTAGTATTATATTTCCAAATACACAGAAATGCCTTGTGGGGTTTAAAGGGTAACTGAACCCATTTTTTCTGAGGCTAACTCTGCCTAATGCCTAATTTTAAAAAAATGTCAAGAATTTGGGTGAGAGCTGAGTAAGTGAGAGGAGAGGGAGGGAGAGTGGGGAGCAGTGCTGACACCAAGTTGCTGCTAAGTGAAAACATCCCAAATGCTAACAAGGTGCTCAGTGAGTTGAGCTTCTAAGCTGCTCACAATATGGTAAACAAGCAAACAGGCTATAGGATTATTATTACTTTGAGCACATTACGCACTCACCTATTCAAGATGGCTTTGCCTGATGAAGGTCTAGTCCCAAAATGTTGCAGCAAAAGTATTCTTGCAAGTTCAGACAGCGTGCAAGAGTCTCCTTGCTACTTGATAACATAAAAATATTGTCATTATGTGCAGATGACTCGTCTGTTGTGTAAATGAACTTGAGTGTATGCAACAAGATTACATAATTAATCAAGCACAAGTACCATTCATAGCCTAGGGCTTTTTGCTGCTTCTTCATATCTATGGTGGCTTTATGGTAATGAGATAATTTTCTTTTCTAGTAAATGTGCAATCTTTGGTTTTTTGTGATTTTTTTTGGTGGTGGGGGGGGGGGGCATCTATGGTGGCTTTATGGTAATGAGATAATTTTCTTTTCTAGTAAATGTGCAATCTTTGGTTTTTTGTGATTTTTTTTGGTGGGGGGGGGGGCATGTGAAGCATTATGCAAAGAGGAACTTGAGCAGAGGCACTAGACTGTTGTTCAAAGTTAGTAGGAAATGCACATAAAAAATGTAGAGGAATCTTTCGTCATGTCTACTTTTCATCAGTCTTTGTGTGTAGCTGGCAATATTTCTGGTGGAAAAAAATAGCGTCTGTGTGTTTGAGGGTCACGAGTGACTTCCATAAGTGCTGTTTCTCTGCTGCAAAGCAACCAAAGCTGCTGCTGTCTGAGATTCTTGTTCAATCATACCATCAGTCTGTAGCCCAGAATAGCATGACTGACAGAGAAGCAACAAACTCCAGAGACAGTGGCAGCCAGCCAACTGTGTCAAACATTATCTGATATAACAAGAGAGGAGAGGGTGATTGGAAAGACTGAAATTTATGGAGTGATGAAGGTGGTAGGTGGGGTCAACAATGAAAAGGGGATATGACACCACTAAGTTGTAGGATGTGAGACCAAAGATGATAGAGAGGGACATAAACAGAGAAAGGGATAAAGAACTATGTCTTCATGTAAGCTGTTGAAGAGTGAGAGACCATACTGTATTCTCCATTTGTATTCATATTTGAGTTTAATTCAATAAAGGAGAGCCTTAGCACATGCATTCTTTCAATCATTAAAGTATCTGACAGCAAATCTAGTGTCAACTGACCCGTATCTTGATGATAATAGTGAGGCTGGCCACCATTGTTGTTTCCCAGTTGTGTTACACCATGAAATTTTCAATCAGCTTCATAAAGTAAGAAAATGTACAGTTCTTACAGTTTACATTGGCATACACAAGCCCAATTTACCCAAATGGTCACATGATGGATACATATTTGGGTGTATTTATTATAGATGCAGATCTCCTCTGATACAGAGCTAATTCATTCATCGAAACACAGACCTGTTTTGTTTGAAATTGGAAGGATGCACTGGAACTCCACGTGGGGTGGATCTCACAGGCTGTGCTACACATTGCTGGACCTTCATTTCCAGACAGCCTCAGTGGAAACATATTCTGCTCTTGATAATTTATTTATTTATCTTGTCTCTTTTTATATAGTTTAACAAAAAAGACTCCTTGTCCTTGGTGGAGACATGTCTGTGTAGTGAGGCACCGCAGATTTATCCCTAAGGGAGGCATGTAATACTGCACTGTCTCAGCAGGTTTTTAGTTACAAATTGGTCAAACTCAATTTAAAAAAGGAAATAAAAGTAAAGGACCATGATTACATGGTGGGAAAATAGAAAGAGAGAGGAAGAATGGAGCTATGCGCCAACGATGGCTAGGTTGCTCTCTTCTCACTTCCTCATCTCCTCACCTACTCAGAACCATGTGTCCTATCTTCAATTAAAGCTCAAACACTAACCACGACATCTGACAAAATATTGTGTTAACTGTTTAATTGTACCTCACACGACACGCAGCTGTTAGTTAACTACATAAAAGACAGTATTGTGTATGCTCTTTGTGTGTTATACTTGTATGTATGCATGCATGTTTAAGGCATGTTATGCTCGTACATGTAGATGCAAATTATGGTGTGTGTGATGATTTTTTTCCCTGGTGGGAAAATAAAACAAGATCACTGTGTGGTGATCGCTCTCTGTCTTGTTCTCTCTCTGCACATTGTGTGTGTTGTACACCTTCCGGGCACTTTGTAGGCCAACAAGGTCACATGCTGTCTTCCCCAAAGTCTGTGTCTGTGTGTGTTTTTTGATGGACTTTGTTGGTTTGTCTGTATGCACCTATGTCCAACAATTTCCTCTTAAAACCTATGGATTTTATTAAGAAAAGATTACAAAATTTCCTTGATCCTATATACAAATAGACACACTAGAGTGCAGCTTGGGGTGCATTTTTCTGTCTGAACTTGACCAAGACCAAGATAATATTTACTGAACCTGACCTGAACCTGGCACGCACCCTGTAATTTTTGACCCAGCCCAACCCAAACCCAACACAGTTAACCTTAATTTATATCACCATAGTGGTTTACTTTGAGTTGTTGGTTTTAGTGTGCTGTCCTAATGAGTAACCCCCTAGTTCTAAACAGAATTGCCTGGTCAATCACTTATCAGTTTCTACTTATTATCACTTATTTTACAGTTGATCGATTTATTAAATATTTACACCATATTTTCAACCCAGCAATTAAAAAAGTTACATTTGAATTTACCCTATTTTACTTTATGTTTCACTAGAAGACCTTTGAAACTACCATCTCAATTGACATGACCAAACGTGATCCAAGTCTGACAATCATTTCTGGATTTTTGTCTGAATCCTTTTTGGTCCTGACAAACTTGGATCAGGTATCCATGCTCTAAAACACACACAAACACACAAACACCATGCTTCCCTCTTTTTTTTTTTTTTTTTTGTTGCAAGATGATAACATTTTTAATAATTTAAATAATGTGTTTATTATAACAACCACCTTCAGCAATATGTTTAGTGTGTGTGCATGTGGGTGTGTGTTTTAGGGAGAGAGGAAAAAAAAGACCTGCCCAGGAGTTTGTGTGTGTATCCCACTGAGTTTTTCTTTCTTATTCCTCTTTTTTTCACCCTATACTGTATGTTTGTGCATGCGTGTGACTGTGATTGGCAGCAGTAATTGGTGTCTGGTTGGCAGAGGAAATGGTGAATGAATACAGTCAAGGAATACTGATAGAAGCGCTTTGGACCTTGAATACCAAAATACACACAGGTGGACACAGAAACCATAAAAAACACACTCATTCTAATGCACAAAAGTGAACAGACACAATGTAATTAACTGTGTATTGACTTGTATTCATGCATTTATCCCACATGCTGAGTAACAGAGGGGTAGGTAAACCTCAACTTTGTCTGTCAAACCTTTATTGCTTTTGCCAAAGTTCAGCAGTTGGCAAACACAGATGTGGTTGTAGGCTGCATTGCCTTCAAAGTAGGGCTGGGTCATATGGAAATCAGTGATATGAGAGATACTTTTGAATATCATTCAATATCAATGAATATCATGATATAAATCAAATCAATATTTCTGTCAAGTTTTCTCCTTTATTCTGAAGTGAAATGTAAAGTAAGGTACAAGTTGTACATGACAGCTGTAGCACGTCCTGTGACTAAATTTAGATGAGCGGGTATTAAATGAAGTAAAATCTTAATACTTACAGGTTCAAATCTTCAGGTTTTGAACCTGTAAGTATTAAGGCGAACAAAACAAATTCATGCTGTGTCTTTTTCTTTGAAAGCACAAAATGGGTTAAACTGTTGGCAAAAAAATCCAGAAAAAAAACAAGCAAGCACACATGCGATTCGACCAGTCTGACGTGGAAACAAAGTATGACACACTTAACAGCTCTTCTTCAGTTCTCTCTGCAGTCCTTATATAGCAGGGGAAGAACTGTCTAAAAAAAAAAATATATATATATATATCCACGGAAATGGTAATGAGGTTTAATTACTTTTATCAGCTGCTTAACTCTGTTATTTTCCACCATACCCAATTGCACCATGTCTTTGGCAATAAAGTAGGAGATTGGGTATGTGATAACACCATTTTGTCATAGACAGAGAAGACACTATGGTCTGTTGTTGTGGTGCAGACATCATGTTAGCTTTAAAAGGGAAGGCCACCGGCACATACTTGCATCTCGGACTATAAAGTCTTTCATTGTGTGTTCTCGAGGGAGATGGCGATGCTTCATTTGTCTTCTTCTCAGTCTTCTTTGGTAACACTGTTGTTCGAGGTTTGGTTTGGATTTTCTGTCATCGTTTTCTTTTTTGACTCACTCTTACTCCTGGCGTGTTGGTGCGTTTGGCTGCAGTCATGACAACATTAGTCCACATGCCTCCCCCTGCTTGTCTTACATTGTGTCTGTCAACCTAACGTGACGTGGCTGCAAATATTCCAGCCACATGATTGGTTCAAAGCAGGGTTTCTCTCAGGCTGCTCATTGCCTATTGGCTGTTCGGGTTGTCTGTCAGAATGTGGATCAAATGGGTTCTATCAAAGCTATATCAAGTATATCTTGCCCTATTTCAGTGTCAAGAATGACAGTAGAAGAATGATGCTTTCTTTAATAATGGCTGCCCACCCTGCCATCAAGAGAAATACATGTAGTTGTTATTATGACCTAAATTTAAGGTCTACAACAAAATATAAAAGCATGCTTGCAAGCATGAGGACACTTTAATCACATTCTGACAGAACAATCTCCATTTTACATTGGAATAGAATTGCCAGCATTCAATCATACGAGTGTAAGGCTGCTTTCCCATGTGCACTGGGAGAGGTGCTGTTTGTGAGAATATAAACTTCTGCCAAGGTTAGTCATGAGATTCTGCATTCAGGCCTGATACGGTCTGATTGAGCTCATGTCACAGTTAAAGTTTCTTGCATGCTCAAACACTTCTGTTGTTGTGAACACATCTGACTGACAGCTGCGTTTCTTTTAAGAGAGTAATCTAAATTCTGCTGACATTATTGAGAGTTCCTTTGTAAAAATGGAAAAATAAATAAATAAATAAATAAGGTTCCAACAGCAGTTTTGGGGAGGTTAATTCAATCAGTGGGCTATCTTCATAGATCTAGCTTTGTGTACATGGATACTGTTATGTTAAGACAAAATCTGGTATCATAATATAATTACGCAATAATTATACTTACATATCACATAATTGTGTACCTCATGTTAATTTTGCATTTCAGTCGCATAGCTTTGGTGACAGTTGTATCTACTATAAGCCACATGCACGCACACGCACACACACGCACACTTCACCAAATCACTAATGTGACCCCCAGAGTGAGGTGTAATTACTCTATGTTGTATTGAATTTCCTCCCTTTGTCTTTGTTTCCCTTTCCCTTTCTCTCTCTCTCGTTCACTCACTCATCTAAATGCTAATGCAGTATCTAACCTTTATGCAGCATTGCTATGCTAGCAATTGGTTTTGACTGGTGGATGCTCTTTAACACTGAACTATACAACAATTAACAGAGAGAGATGAAGAAAAAGAGGGTCATGAATTTGATTCTTAGACCGATGACAGCAACTTTGGAAATGCCAATTTCCTTCATAGTGTGTGTGTGTGTGATGACCTTGACCTTAACACGTTTTTATTTTTAATGTGTGTTGTATTTAAATCAGAAATAAGGAAAAAAAAAACAAAAACATTGTTGCGAAAGTGGTCATGCTCATGCCAGTGTAAACAGAAAGCAGAGTGCAGCTGCACAAACTACTACAAACAGGAGTGACAAGTAAAATGTCACCATCGGATCGTAAATGTGGAACTGTGACTAAACATGTTAGCAATTACATTCCCCGCTGGTAGCTGAGTCTTAACTCAAAAGTCCCAGTCAGGAAGCAAAGTTCAGCTTCTGTGACCTTTTCAAAAGTTCCTGTGCATCCAGGCAGAAATGCAGGCCCCCCCTTTGAGTTTGCATAGTAAAAATCGGTGGCTCAAACGTCAGACAAATGTTGATGCCATGTGTAAATGTTTCAGAAATGATGTGTTTTAAATCTGAATTTAAAACACATCAATCTGAGATATATTGTTTTCGACACAGTCGAACCTAGACGAGGGGTGCCCAAATTCTTCCTTGTAATGGGCCAAAATGAATGTTCACGTTACGTCACTTTACATTTTATTGAAATGTGTCATATATTTATACAAGATTATCATTAAAATCAAATGTAAATGTTTAAAGCAATTAAACACTTCTTTTTTATGTATACAGTACCTATTAATTTCATAAGATTAGAGATCCATATGGCTTATTTTAAGAGGTAGATACATATTTGAAAGGAAAGCAACATTTCAGACTATGTGACTAAAGGTTCTTTGGTAGATCGAGAAAGTTGAAAATAGTTGGATATGGTCCAACATGAGTAAAAAGTAGGAATTTTGATGGTCCAACTCGTGAAACCGGAGGGAATTTACTTAAGACTGAATATGAAATTAGATTGAGTAATGAGTAGGGAATTGGTTCATCCGAACTGAGGTTTCATAATGACGACGAATGTTGTATTCTTCAAAAACTACCACTCTCTGTCTACAGATAAGGCACCCTGCTGACGAATCGATTTCAATGAAAAAATAATAAAAATAATCAACTGTTTTTGAATTTTCTTTTATCCCCGTGCCACTGCCTGACACTACAGCGCTCCATCCTCACTTGTGCCATGAGCCTGCTGACAGGCAGTGACAGAAACTCAGCAGCACCCCCCCCTTGTCCCCCCATATAAAACTATGGTCAGAAAGTGAACTGCAGTTAACCCTTAGGAGCCGTTGGAACAGAAATTCTCAGCGACTGGCACAGACGGACACAGCGGTGAAAGAAATGAGGCTCGTGGGCCCCAAATTGGGCACATATATTGAACCTAGTTCACATTTAATTCAATCCCAAAACCATTAGACAGTCTTTAAACCAAGTCTGGCTCTCAGAATGATATACAAGGGGACATACACACACACATGCACACACACATACACACATGCTCACAGGTCCACAATTGGTAATAAGCTGGTATCGATAGCACCTTGCAGTTACGTGACATTTGCAATTAGAGGATTTGCCGCTTGTTTGTGTTCATGAGCATGGCATTGCAAGTGCAGGTTAAAGGTTAATTCCCATTAATACTGACTGATAAACCAGACCTGACTTATTGATCGCTCCCTCTCAGCCCCCTGCCGTCCACCTTCTCTCTTTCCATTTCGGTTTCTCTCGACTTTTTCTCTTCTTGTCCCTGTTTACAGCCTCACAATACTACATTACCAACACTACCACCACGCTATATCCCACTCTACAATTATTTCTCTGCCTTTATTTTCATCAGCCATCCTATGAGCAAAAAAGACAAAAACTCTTTACTATTACTCTTTTAAATGTTGTGGCTGAGGAGTATATGTCTGTTCATGTCCACGCAGTCTTGCATTTATCTATATTTAACTGAACAAACTGTTCTGTTCAAGTAAATATTACTAGGATAAATATATAAATAATAAGAGAATCTGTGCTGTTCTCTGATATCCTCTATCTTTCAACCAGTATAAAATTAGATGTAAGAGTTCGATGCACGTGACCCTTCCCTTTGTGTGGGAATTGTTGTTTTTCTTTCGTGTTTACCTTGCCAAATTATTGTTTTTGGTTGCTGTGCAGGGTTCATCATTCCTGGAATCTTAATGAATGCAGAAAGATATAGAAGCTCTGTCATGTTCCACAACTGAGTTGCACTTTGCTTTTAGTCTTTATGTGTTTCAAATAAGAGTCAAGGAGGGGCAGAGGAAATTTTCATTTACTTTTGTTTGCTGCCTGACTTTGATTTATTATGCAGAACAACTCCATTATTCCCCTCACATCAAATGTTAATGCCGTGTGGCACAGTGGAGTCTATATATCTTGCATTTTACTATGTGGTATCCCTAAGTGCATTTGCAAATTGAACATCATGACTGGAGTTACTGTAAATGTAGAGAATGTTTGGTATGTCAGAGGGAATGTGTTGAATGTTTTTAATCAGTCCTTGTGCAATCATGTAGCTTTTAGAGCAGACTATTCATTCTCATTAAAATGTGTACTTTTTTCTTTGAAGGGCAAAGTAAAGTCTCTAGAAAGTTGTTTTTATACCTCCAAGTGTAATATAGAACTCTGTTGGATGGATATAGTACTCAGTAGAGTTTAATTGAAGAGTTTGAAAAGCAAGTGAAGAGGAAATGAACTAAGAAAAGAAAAAAGAAAAGGATGTATTATGTTAGCAATGCAAAGACAGAAGATGGAAAGAACATGTAAGGACAACATATGACAAGAAAAGACTTAATGTTTGCTTGATTTCTAATGTGTACAGGACTGACTGACTTAACAGGAACAAAAAGAACAAACAGTGTAAAATAAAAGAGGGGGAAATGGGGAGGAGAGACATTAACTGCCACTGTGGTAAAAACAATTCAAGGGGCATGGTAGCAGTAAGACATATCAGCTCACTGAGCAGAAAACTACTTGAAGTTGATGCTGTTCAGCAGAGCTTTGGTTGTGTTATTTGTCCTCAATATAAAAAATATTTTCATATTGTTTTTAGCTGTGGCGAAGAGGCAACGACTGATGGCAGAGTGACAGCATAGGGGGAGAAAAAAACAAAAAAAGCCACTGTCAGCCTTCAGCTAAGATCATGTGCTCAGGAATTACTTGGGTTTTAGGTTTTCACGGGACACCATACACTTATTTGCTGCACGTGTGTGCCATTCTGCCTCCATGTCTGTGTATACTCCTGCTAAATGCCAAAATAGGTACAAGTGGACTGCTTTTAGCTCTGATCTCATGGATCTATTATTGAGTGCTGTGAAGTGAAGGGATTTCTGCTCTTTTCAACTTCAGCTGGTAGTTTATTATGGTCTTTCCAGATACAGTATTTCTGGTCCAATGATCATTCTGACTTTTGTCATTTGGTGTCACGTTTCTTCTTCTTTTAGGAACTGGTCAAAACTAATTGGCCTGTGATGAACATTGTGCAAATAGTTAAATCCTGTATATTCACAACTGTGCAGTTTTATTTTGACGCATGAAAAAGGTCACCACCCCCTCAGAAAAAACCCAAACAAACAAATAAAAAAAAAAATCTCAAGTGATACTAGAAATGCTAATGTTAAATAGTTTATAAACAGGCCCGAGAATGTATAACCAGAAAGGCGACTCTCAATACTAATGCTACAGCATCTACAGTGGAAGAAGAATAACTCCTTCTAAAATCCATATACCCTTTTCTATAATGCTTTAAGCCAGATTGATGTGGCAACGCAAACGTGGTATAAATAGTGAAGAGGATAAATGGACCAGAAAACGTCTGTGTAAAATTGTGTTAGATTATTGCAAAGTGAAATGTAAAACCTCAATGGGTACCTACAGTATACATATTGTATCTGGTCTTGTAATAAAAGCCTACTGGATGGGCATTTTACAGGCTTACATTTATATCTTTTTGTCCTGGATAACTGACAAACCCCCCTATTCAAGAAAATAGCCGATGAACACCTGACCTGTCTGCTTCATTCTTTAGAGGGTCGGTATATGAAAATTTGTTCATGGATTTGTTCATTCATGAACGTCGACGTACCTTATGCTGATTGTCCAGATCAATGTTTTGCTGAGTGTTTTACTGTTGCTAGTGATGTTGAGAAAATAGGCAACTCAATACTTCCAAAAAAAAAAAAAAGTGGTTCATAAAAATCACAATAATCACAATATACCATAAACAACAGATGTCAGATGTGAACTGTCGGTGCCAAGAAAAGCCCAAAGCTAAATGAGAAAGAAAACGTGAGAGAAGACGAGATCTTATCAGCAGCGTGTTGTTAGTATGTTAGCATGGTTGGATGCCTAGCAGCTAATGACTGGGAAAACAGCTGCTCGGGAAGCCATGCTATGCTACTTCAGAGCCTTTGCAGTTGATAGTTTAATGAGGCTAGAAACCTGCTGATGCGTGTGCACGCGCGCACGCTCACACACAAGCATTTGAACATTTGCATGCACTGAACCCCATCCTTATTCCAAATCAGTGAACGCGAGGCATTAAACCTGGAGGTGGGTTTTTGTGCCTGTGTGTTGACAAAAATATACAACTCCTCCCTCACCTCCTCAAACTCACAGGAAAGGCTATACTTTTCAAAAGATCCGAGGATTTGGGGCTTTTCTCTCTGTGATGGAGAGGAGAGCGTAAAATGCTTTGGTTAGCCTCACAATCAGATGAGAGTTACTTAAAATGCATTTCAAACATCTCAATTTAGAGATTGTCCCCAATTTTCACAGTACAAAAAGTGGACTCTGACTGACAGAAACAAGGCTATTATCTCTGTCCTTTGGCCAATTTCTTCCTATTTAATTTGATATTTTTCCACTGAACTTAAAGGGGCATTTTCCAACCCAGTTTCAAAAAAGACTAATTTGAATCAATTACAGAAAATATTTGAAGGCTTTCTTTTTCTTTTAAAGAAACCAGTGTCTGCTTGGATCCAGATAACAGAAATGAACCTGTAATGTGCCTGTTTGAGTGGCTATGAACTGTGATGTGAGCTTCAATTAAAACAACTGTGCAAGCTGTTACAGGGCTGTTGGTCACTTGTACCATGAGACTAAATTAGATTAAAGTGAAATGGGACCTCTGGGAAATATTGCTGTAGGATTAAAAAAGGGTTCACCACCAAAGAAGGCAGCTATTAAGAGTGGATAGTGTCAACGAGTAATTTGGCCCTTGAACTACTTGCTAGGTTGCTTTCAGGCATGCAAGGCGATCTGTAATATGAATGTGAAAATGGCCACCCACTCCTTTACAGCTCAGATGCAGCTGTCTGTTACTATTATTGCTGCATGTCCATGCATCTTTCCTTTTTATGCAGGTCAATCTTGTGGTCGAAGACTGATTTCAAAGTAATCTGACAATATATTGTGATCAAATCACAAAGGGAAAGGTGTGAGGTTAGGGTCAGATACACAGCAGCTCTCAGTTTAGTTTTACTCCAGTGTGCTCTATAAAGCACAATTTATAGTTTGTACATCTGAATAACCACAAGAGCTGACAAGAATGGGTTTGTACTGTACTGTCAGTACTGTTTTGTGTATCTAATGTATGGCTATGCACATACTGTACATCTGAGAAAAATGTGCAGACAATAAATTAACTAGAAAGAAAAAACATATACTGTACATTGATTAATGCATTATCTGTGCCTTAACACATAATAAAACTACCATATATCTTAACCATAAAAAGCTAACTAGTGACTAAAAAAAAAATAAAAGAATCGCCAAACATATTTTAACTGTAAATCCAACCACTGACATGACCAGAGTTCTGCACATATGGGTCTGAATACACTGTACATGTATGTGCAAGAAGAGCTGAGGAAAATTGGGGGTGTCCGAATCTCTGCATTTAGTGCTGTTGAATGAAGAGTGAGAGTGTGAGGGGGGTGAGTCAGGTGACAAATGGACAGAGTGTGAGAGGAGAGGGAAAGGTTCCCCTTTACTGTTACAAGGAAAGGTGTTTCTGTAGGACAAAGCATTGACCTGACCATGCTGTCTGTCACTATGTGTGTGCGTATATGTGTGTGAGGTAGTGAAGCAGCCAGGAGTGTGACAGAGCATGGAGTGGGAAAATGTATCTGTCAAGAGTTCTCTGTCTTTGTGTGTGTGTGTGCTTGTATTTGTTCCCCCTTTAAGACCTTTTCTGGCATAAACACTAATTAGGTTAATTATCCCGTTAATACCTAACTGGGTATGGTTAAGGTTAGGGATAACGCCTTGTTTAGTCTGTCCAAATGAATGGAAGTCAATGTGGCGTCCCAAGAACATCTGCACAAAATTGTGTGGGGTGTGTTGGGGGGGGGGGATCTACTCTGTGCTCATGTGTTCAGGCCTCTTGTGAGTGTTTTTGTGCGTGTGCCTGTGAGTGAGTGTGAGACAGTGTCTACTGGGCTGTGTTGAAGTTCCGTTCCACCTGACCACACAGGTCCAGACCAGCTGTCAGTCATTTTGGTGGTGCTTTCTCACCCCTGCTCAACACCTCCATCACCCCCCCCCCCCCCCCCCCCCCCCCCCCCCCCCCCCCCCCACCACCCCCCAACACACACACACACATACATGTTCAAAGCCATGTGGACACGCGATAATTACGTTACCAGTGATGCTCTACATTCATTATCCAGCTACACTTTTTATCGCCAAAGAAAGTCGGTGTCTTTGACAGTCTAGAAAAAATAAAATACACGATGTGCCAGTGCTTTAACTGACAATTCAGGACACACACACACACAGACACGCACACACGCATACACACTGCAAGAGATTAGCATCCCTGACAGAGAGACTCATTAATCACAGTCTTCTTTCTGGCCACTGGCCTGCATTACAGATGAATGCACTCTCACACACAAGCTTGTCAATATTATGGCCCCATCTTGTCTCGTATTTCTCAGCTAACTTAAGGGGATAGTTCAGGGTTTTTTGCAGTGTGGTTGTATGAGCTACTGACACACAATCAGCACTGTTGGACTTAAGTGTGCCCCCCTGCACTGGGACCTAACGTGCAACGGAGGCAACGGTGCTTTATCTCACTGGAAACTGGAAACTGGTGCGCAAGGGAACCCTAATTTAAGTCACTTTTATCAACATAGCGCTGAACACATCTGTGGCTGCTTTAGTCTACAATATCTTAGGATCATATTTGCTGCTTTATTTTAATGGTTGATGGACCATCAAAGGTTTTATGAGATTTGAATTCAAAGTACTTCATTCAAATTCATCAAAGTAAGACTAAGGCACCAAAAAAGGAAGCAACAGGCCAGCAGCTACCATGTCTCTGCAAGGTGAAAATGCTAAATTTTGAATGTTTAAGTGTTTGGACTGTTAGTGCACTAAAAAAAAAAGACAAAAATCAAAAAAAAAAAAAGGCTTCAATTATTTCATGCCATTTACAGTCTCACTGTGTCTATCTGCAATGTTAAAATTCATTCTGAAAGCATAAGTACCTTCAGGATTTTTGGCCAAGGTCACTGACAGGTTTGCTTTAGTCATACTGCAGACAAGGGTAAAACACATCACATTTTAACATATCACTTGGAAACAGGCCAATGGCAGGCTCGGGGGAGGACACACACGCTCATACCCACACATGCTCATACCCACATATATAAAAGCAGGACAATGATGAGAATGGTAGATGTGTGTTGGAGGGTTTATACACCTGTCCAAAGCTATAAATACACACACACACAAAGTGGAGCCTGTGGGCTTACCCATCCTTGTTCTCCGGTCGGGGTGAATGGCTGACCTGGTTTCAACAGTATGACCTCAGGTGGCACACGCACACACGCACACACACGCACACATGCAAACCCTGACAAACACAGAGATTTTCCCCTGTAAAGTCCCTGTCAGTAATTCATCTTCTACATTGAGGGAGAAAGTTTTTAGTTGACTGAATAGAGAAGTAGTGTGAAAGGTAATCAATATGTGCATGTGTGTGTGGGTACGTGTGGTTTTGCTGGTTCCTGGTTTAAAAATACCCAGCTTCCATATCAATGTGTCTATGTAGACATAATCAGTTTCATTGAAAAAATATACATAATATATAATATATATCAAGATAAAACTGCAACTGTAGTTAATCTACAGGTTTGCACCTGAAACATTGTACTGATTCGTCATAATGCCATTATGATGCATACCTGTATGCCCTTATGTTAAGATATGTTGTCCATTCATTGTTGTGAATGGACGCTGCCCTGGTCCCACACGAATAAATGGCCCCTCTGGCTCAGAAAAACATTCCAACCTCTCAGAAAAAAACTAACTTTCAGACAAATCATGACAAATTCGATGTGATTCTGTCCAGGTTTTCCACATCATGGAAATCCAAGGGCCTAGGATTTTATCAGATCTCTTTTCTTTCGCCAACTTTGTAACTGAAAAGATTCAAGAGAAAAAGAAATTTACAGGCAGCTGCTCTTCACTGTGGGCCCCTGATTTGCACAAAGAGGACTTGACCTTTACTTTATGCAAATAAGGCCAAATAGAAGCGAATGTACTAAACGGATATGCTCATACAGGGAAAAAAAAGAGTCACAGCAGTGAATGTTTCCCATGAAAAAAAAAAAAAAAAAAAAAAAAAAAACAGGTCAGAAGATGTAAATATCAATCCAGGTGAGACCAGAACTGGAGAAAAGGTACTGACTGTGCTAAAGAGCAGAGAAATACCCAGCATCTGTCAATATCTTAAGTGGAGGCCAAATATTTGTGGCATCTACAATCTGCAGTGAGGTAAAGAGGAGCTTTTAGCAGGGAAGCTAATTTGAATCAAGTACTGAGCCTGCAAAAGGTACAGAGTAAAGGGCCACTTCAACCTACACTTTCCTTTTATGAATATTCATGGGGATTGAACTGGTATTTGCTTAAAAGAATAATATGTAGAGTAGCTGTGCAGAGTTGGCAGGGCATGGACTTTATATGTGGAGTTGTCTGTGTGTGTTCAGAGGGGTAGTTAATGTGAAAACCTCACACTATTGATTTATGAGACTTGTGGGTGTGGGTATATGTCCACTGAGGTCATTGTTTTAATACTAATGTAAGGCCAGCTGCATCAAGGGAAGCCCTTAATACCAGTTCACATGGTTGAGTAACAGCTGGACTTGGTTTTCATTTAAATTTTTATTAGTAGCAGAAATGTATTAAAGTCTTAAGGTTGATTTACAGCAAGTATTCATATCATGGAGGTTCATGACTCGATTTTGATTAAATGATAGACCTATTTGTAAGATTATTTTTCATAATCTAACCAGTGCAACAGAGACATTTAAGTTGTGCAGAATATACATGCATTTGCCTTTCACTTTATTCTAAAAGTAAATGTCTGCTCCATAAAATGTCAATAAAATGTCAGGAATGTAGACCTAAATTCTGCTGAGGTCCTTTTCCTCTACGTTTTCAATTTGTTCTTAATATCATCAATCAGTGATGTACAATAAAGGAGAATGAATTCATTTGCATCCAAGGCTGCTCTGAATTGACAAATGCTTCAAACCCAAACCATAAAAACTCATGTCGCATGCTACGTGTGTGTATGTGTGTGAGAGAGAGCACTGCTGTCTACATTAAACACACTCTTCCTCAGCTCTGGGAATTCATTGGGTGATAAATAAGCTCAACTTGCACTTACTCCCATGTGTTTCTGTTTATACTGATGCTGTAGAATACTACACATATATACACACTCCCAAGCACACAGTGGAGCAACACCAAGAAGGATACATAAAAACAAGCCTGTTTACATGTAAACATGTGCAATAACAGATTCGTTTTAAGTTTTATTCAAGCTGGAAATTTAGAAAACCGACAAATTTATAAATTAAAATAAAATTTATACAAACACAAATGTGACGACGTCATATACATCCTTGTCCTCTCTTTTTTCCAAGCACCCATTGATGGCCATTGGATCCTGTGGAGAATTGAATTGTTTCAAGTTAGTCAATTCAGTCTTATAACGTGTGCTTTTAATAGCCACTGCTGGCCCCAGTATGTCAGAAGCTTACCAGGTTTATGAGGAAATGCTATGAATATATCTCAGATTTTGGGTGTAAAACTGTTTGCTTACAGTAGATTGGAAGCAGAAAAGTTTTTAATAAAACAAGTTGAGTGGATGGACACACGGCCAGTGCATACGGCATGTGTGTTGTCAATCTTCCATACTTTCCCAGCAAATGCACATTAACTGCTGCTGTTTACAACCTTTACTGGTCTTCATGTCAAAGTAAAGTAATGGTTGCTGTTTTTCTCTCAAGCTTTCTTCTTCCTCACCCTCTTACTTTCTCTCAGTGTGACATGCGAAACCACTGAATTATAGATGGTCATTGATTAGCTGAGCTTACAACTCAATAATTAACTAAGTTGTAATAAAGGACATAGAAAGACAATTAGTGAGAAACAGAGAGGCAAAATCGATTTTATACAGTAGTGGCCTCTTTGGATTTGCCAATTAATAGTGGATATACTCAGATGAAATTGGAAAATTTTTACTAAAGTTAGCTCATTTCTATATTTCTATCCTTGTGAAAGTGGTCTACAAAGTGAGACTATTTTAAAATAGAGAAGAAGAATTTTAAAAAGAGTGGAGAATATATGGACATGAGGACATGAAGGGTGGCAGGGGAGGGAGAAAAGTAAAGAAACAAAGACTTCAGAACTCTCAAAACTCTCAAAAAGCCAAATCAGTTTCCAATAAGTTCTTCATATTGTGACGCTGAATCCCTGGTGATTTCCAAATCAACATATTACCAAGTTGAGAAGTTAAGACTGAAAATATACACATTACTTTACAAGTGGAAACAGCTCTGTCAAACAAAGCAGTCACTTCAAGACTAGATCGTAGTTTTGTTTTTTGAGACTTATCTTTAGGTTGATAAATACACTGTGGGGCTGAAGCTTTATGTCTTGAGCCTTTACCAGCAGATGAGATGTGCCTGCTCCGTATGGCCCAGATAAACCAAGGCCATCTCTCCATCTCTGCATTTTTTTGCTCATGTTGTGGAGGATTTATTATGTTGTCCAGCTCACTTTTACTCTTTCTTCGTTTTGTTAGGTTACTTTAAAACATAGGGAGTTGTTGCCAATGCTGTAATAGTGACCTTTCCAGTGGAAGGACATTTATTGCAGCTCCCTAGAGCAGCCATTAGGAGTATCCTCTATCTTTGATCTACTATGTGATTGGTCAAGGTCTCCTGGTCAGACTCTCCCAAGGTTGGAAACAGATCAGGGATGCAGAAGTCTATGCTGAAAGGCTATTATACAATTATTGATCAAAGATGACAGAATATGTTGCTTACTTCAGCTTTAACTGACTTAGAAAAAGGAGGAAAACTATACTGGAAGCAAAGAGACGAAGAAGAGAGGAAATAGGAAATTCAGAGCTTATTTACATTCATTGAATCTTTTTTAATTGTTTGACAGCCGCATTTCACACACATATTTCAAAAGACTGGGATGAGGGATGTGCTAAGAGGTGTGAAAAGAGGGGAAGACTTTGCTGCAGGAAAGAAAGGTATGAAATGTGAAGGGATCGAAGAAAGAAAAGTTGAGGTCAGGCGTGTGAAGGGTGGAAGAAAAGACAAGACAGAAACTGGCAAAGTGGTGACTGAAGAGCAAAAAAGGAGGACAATCAAAAAGAGTATGAAAGATAGTAGATTACATAGAGGAGAATAAAAGGGGAGGGTGATTGGGGTGAAAGAGGAGCACAAAGAAAGAGTGAAGTTAACAAGAGAGGAGGAGTGGAAGAAGGTTGGTCACCCCTGTAGTTCTGCTGGGAGGAGGTCTGGACCTTCTACCTCGCCTAATGAGCACCGCAGAGACGATATGTCTATGTGTGTGCTTGTGTGAGTATGTGTGTGCGCGCGTGCATTTGGGTGTTTGTCAGGAGCTGTATTCAGTTTGGAAGAAAGATTTTATGAGTTTGTGTGCAGATGCTCTGTTCTGTGTGCAGGGGCCTGGAGTGTGTGTCTGGAGGGTCATTCCCAAGGTTGTGTGTGTGAGAGTCTGTATACATGTGCGTTTGCACATGTATGTCTTTGAGGGCCAATTTGAAAGTACAAACTCAAGGTCAAAATTTGGATTAGGTTAAGGGTCATGTAAAAAAAATTCAGACTACAAGACTCTCAAACAAGGCCATCTTTAATCCCACACTGGGTTCAATTTAATTAACTTTTCGAAAAGGAATAACTTTTAATAAAGCAAACATAATCAGTCAATGTGTAGAGCTTGAATCGGGAAAAAAAACTTAAATTGTAATGATAATTGCAAATATAATTTAATAACACAATTTCTGGGTAAAGTTGAGTATCTTGTTCAGTCCCCCCCTCACTGGTTGGGACTTGAACCAACATCCTTCCAGTTTCAAGTCACATACCCTGTCCACTTCTGCATAACTCTGACTTTCTCAGCTCCTTGTCTGTAAGATTTTGATAGAGCTGGTTATTATTCCAGAGCTCTCTGCTCCCCCTGCAGCACTAATCCTGCATGGGAATAGCTTGCTAATAGTGACATGACCTCATCAGAAAAGTCACAAAATCTACTACTGTGTGCATGTGTGGTTACAGATGACTCATATAGATGAGTCATATTATAAAATATTGTGACTCAGACCACACTTATTGGAAAGTTTTTGACAGTCCATTGTGTGCTATAAGAGGCTGGCCACAGTTAATGTAAACTAAATGGATATTCAAACACATGGGCCAAAATAAATTTAAATGTATACAAAAAAAAAAAAAAAAAAAAAAAAACCTGGCCACTACTTGACTACAGTAAGCACATGCTTGAATTTCATTACACACCTTAAATAGACCACACTAGTTTTATATTTTTACATGTAAAACCAGGCTATAACCTGGTTTTCATTCAGTGTCAAACTGAGCTGGGTTACCAAACAAGGTAACAGTGAATTCAGTCCAGGGCTAGTCCAAGACTTATGGATTTTCCACAGCATAGTCAAACCAAGTTTTTTTTACTCCCCACATATAATATAAGTGTAATAAGTGTAATGTCATGTTTGTCATGGGCCAGGTTTAAGGGTATTGTGGAAAGTAAAATACAGTTACAGCAGCTTGAGGGAGCACATTCTGTAGAGTGAAGTATGCCTGATGTGAATTGTTACACTTCATCTGTGATGTTTGCTTCTTCTCTGCAAATATACAGCCATATGCCGTTTCTGACAGAGGGCATGTGTGTGTATGTGTGTGCATTTGTGAGAGACACAGTGGTGAGAGTGCGTGTGCATGTGTGTGTGTGTGTTTGTGCATCAGTCTGTACATTCCAATCTCCCAACTTACTCTTTGTAGTTACCCTTCTGTCCAATCCATTTGATTCACTTGAGTGGAGACAAACGGTGGCTATTGGTGTTGGTGTGTTTTTGTGTGATTTCTCTGTGTTGCTCATGTTGTGGTTAGGAAGCTTCCAGTGTCTGTGTGTGCGTGTGTGCGTGGGTGAGTGACAGCCACTAAAAGCAATCTGTGGCGAGGTTGTTTTTTTGTGTTCTTTCATGTAGAACTAAACTCCAAGGCAGGTCCCCTATTGATTCATGTAGCAGATAATTAAAGTCACAGTACACCCTTCAGGACATCTCTTCTTGCCCTTTAACACTTTAACACACACCCACGCACACGCACACACGCACACACACACTGATAGGAGGACATATAAATGCACACTATGTAATTTCTGCTGCTCGATATCTTTCTCTCAATCAAACCAGCAACAGAAGACACAGTTTGATGATGTCACGGAGCAGCATGATGGTAGATCTTCGGTTCACTTCCCGATTAAGTGGTTGGTCTTTTTCCCCAGAGTCGCTTTTTATGCCATACACATGCTCAGGCTACAGTTTGTGAAATGTCATGTAATTTTTTCAGTCAATGTCAGTGAATTGCTCGCTCTCATTCTATCTGTGACTTATCTCAATAATTGTGTTGCTTTGTGTTTTGTAATTGACCATTTATCATGGGAATGGAGCATTTGTTGAGAAAGTGTTCATGCACTTCAAATTTAAATAAAATAAATAAAATATTTTTGGAATTGTGATGGTCATTCTAGTGGAAGCTGTTGTTTTGGAGTTTCTTTTCACATTCAGTTTAACTGTTCAAGTTGTGTCATCTGCTTCTAATCATCCACTGACAAAGGACAAAATACACCCAAACAGTACAGAACCACAAGTCATTGCAAGAACATCTCTTGACACCTGCTCACCATCTTTTCTCCAATCTTTTTGGTTTCCTTTCTGTGCTGTTTCGGATTCACTGCCCTGCTACACTCAGCCAACACCACAAACCTCCAAAGCTTTCAGAAATCACAACCCCCTTGTGGCCTTTAATCATGACAGAATTTACAGCATTATGTCTTCAAGGATATCTTCTTTCTTTTTTATTAAATATGTCTTCATTGTGTCTTTCAGTCTGTATTGTTTCATTTTTTTGACAAAGATTCCTCCAACTTTCAACAGGGTTCACAGATGCACTCAAAATCAAACAACCTGCAAACCATCTTCTGGCATCTCTCCATTTTGCATCACTTGATCCTGTTTCATTACAGCATGATATTTTATCTGTTTTAATCTGGTCCTCTATTAAAAATTCCTTCTTTTACACTGTTCTCTCACCTCCTACTCACCAGACACTCACAAACACATGCTGATGCACAAATGCAAACAATATACTCACGCAAATCTGTCACCTTTTGACATCTGCTTTCTTTTCATTTGTTTTTATTATTATTTTTTTAATCCATGGGAAGATCTGAGTTCACCTGACTCACCTACACACTGTGAGTGTTTTGTTCTGAGTTTCACACAGATATATACTTACTTAATAAACCTCTCTCTGCTTTGTCTTATTATACAGGCTTATTGGGGTGGCAGTAATGGCATTTAGTATTTGCCTTTGGTTATATAAATTATTTGTGTGTTTATCATGTGTGTGTATGTGTGTGTACATCCGGGGGCAGATGACATGTTGGCATATGGTTTCAAATTACTAACGGGGATATATCTTAACATGTTAGCTGACAGTTGATTTAATACGAGTTAACTAAGAGAAGAGAACATACTGTAGACACACATGCACACACTCTAACTGAGTCTCTCGCTCTCACACAGACACACACACCCATAAGCAAACTGACGCCTGCCTCCAGATTTCCTTAGGCCAGATGCACTCAGATTAATCTGCTTTAAAACACACATTAGGCTTTGTGGAACTGAAAAATAACTGGATACAAATAACATTGAAATTAATTTAGTCTGTATAGTACAGTGACATGCATGCCCTCCAGTCCATGGCCTCAGTTCCATTCATACAACTAAAATGTGGGTCCGCACTTGCACGTTTATGCACGTGATCTCACATTCTGCTGCATTGGATCCACTGTGTACATTCAGTGACTAGAGGATGTAGACATACATATGTGATAGTGGACTGTGCATGTGGAAATTTTGAAGGAAAAGCTTTTAATGTATACTGAGTACTACTAATTTCAAAGTAAGCACAGCATGTTGGGGAATTTGTTCCTGTGCACTCATGTGTGAATGCACAGCATCATGTCCTCAGTGTGCTCCCACACATGCCCACACACGCACGCAGTGGCACACAGAATCAGTAGATGTTATCTAAGTGAGCAGTAAACAGACTCTTTAGAGCCGGTCGCCTTGGGGTGCCTCCCTCTGGTTTGTGACTGGGTTATGTCGTGCTGTGTTAGCTTTGGCTGAGATGAAAGACTCTAATGGCTCCTATTGGTGCCTCAAGGGGATAGAAATCTGAACATGAGTAAGGCGATGTATTGTGCTTAAATAAGTGTTATCATTACAGGATGTGTTTATTTGTGTGTGAGTGGGCATATTCAGGGCAAAGACTTATTTCTTCCTGCGTGTGTGTAAATGTGGGTGCTGACTTTTTGAGGGTTTGTGGATGAAGACCAGGTTGCTTGCATTATGTCAGCGTTGTATAATCATGATTCTGAGTTTGGCTGATCCATGTTTGCAGCAGATGTGAGCTCAAGCACAAAATGATTTCTCAATGGATGAATTCACAATTACCAATTTACAGTATATAAAAAAAAACCTACTATTCAAAAACTTTTCTTGCAATCCTTTTAATACAGTTTAAAAAGAGACATTGGAGAGGATACAGCAGAACTGGGTGTTCACTTGACACTGATCTTCTGAGATACTGACTGATCAGACAGTGTGAGGCACATTATTTGAAGTCAAACACTGCCGACTGCATCCAGACAGAAAGCAAATAGTTTTGCAAAATGGCACCAAAAAAAGAAAAAAAAAAAAAAACAATAATACATTTTCCCCACAAAGCCTGATGAATGATGGCAGCTGCTCCTTTGTTCCAATGAAACCCAAGCAAACGTGTTCAGATAGGTTCCAGCATGTTTGGAGTGGACCTGGTCAGGACTAACACAGTAACTTGAAAAACTGAACCCACAAATGGAAGTGGGAATATGCTGATATGAATCAAAAGGCAGAAGGGGAATTAAATTTATACATGATACTATGATTGTGAGTGTATAAAGTTTGGCTCCAGGCAAAATTTTAAAATGTTCTCATTGATCCAAATGAGCTAGGGTTTAATTACAAGAAAACAGCAAATGCAGAACCTAAAAAAAAAAAAAACTGCAAAAAAAATTTCACAGTAGTTATTAATTATCTGGAAAGAAATCACCATTCTGCTTGTTACACTGAGGTGAGAAGATTGTTGTGTTTTTTTTTTTTTGTTTTTTTTTTTTTACAACAGTAAGACAAATTACTCAACTGCAGTTTCTCTGTTTGCAATTAATTTGTTAAAAGTAACTACTGCTGCTTAAATCAAAATTGGTTGAGAGGACTGAAATGATTCTTTTTTTTTAAAACAAATGCCCAGAGAGGCTTTTTTTCCTCACATAACCTGATACTTTCGATAAATTCTAGACAATTACTTTATTTTAATTAGAAAAGTATGAACAAAAACAAACAGAACAAAGGTATGAAGTAAAAAAATAATATCAGGTCCTTCACTTTAAATAATTAGCAATAACAATAATTGCTAATCAATAATAAATAAATGATTTATTTACACCAGGTAAAAGTGACTTGTTTAATTTTCATTAAAAGCTTTTGTGTCAGTGGAAGAACAATATAAAAATTGAGGTTAAGTGTTTTCAAGTTTTTAAAATAAATATAATAAACATTTGATGATAATAACATGCTTTGGTGGAAAGACATGGGGTGTACCAATTTACCGCAACTCTCTGTAAACTGGCACATAAATATCTGTGTGCCAGGGACAGCTGTGCACTCTGAGCGTGTGTGTACTCATTCACAGGTAATTTATTCAAATGATAAATTCATAATAAATTAGTTTGAACTTGTTTTTTTTTTTTCAAAACATGACAGCCTTAGTGTGTATATGCCCACGCTCTTGTCACATCAATATTTTATTAGATGAAGGGATTCTGCTTGTTTTGGTGTCACAGCAACACAAACAAAAATGCATAAAACATATGCATGCCCTAATACATACATGACCGCACATATGCAGGCTTTAGAGCAGACGTGAGCTGTAAGTAGTGCTATTTTTTAAAATTTTTTAATCAATTTGGCAACTTTTCTGATTCACGTGTGTGTGTTTGTATGCAATTATGCTTGTGTGTCTGCATCAGTGAGATGCAGGGAGGTGTTGTACTGATTTTCAAAACTAGATTAGGGGCATTGGCACACAAGCACACACTCGCCTACTGCTGTGAGCCACTTCTCCCTCTCATCCCCCCTGACAGTGGTTTTAAAATTACAGATCTGATATTGAATATTGATGCCTGAGCCCCTCCAACCACAGCCCACACACTCCCCCACCCAGCCTGTTTATAACTCTTTTAATGAGATCACTTTGATTTCTTTCCATTTCTAATGAGATCACTGAACAACGTGGGGGCAATAAAGGCTAATTATCTCAGTACTGATTCATTTGTAAAAACTATTTTCGTATCTGTAAGAGAAGTAGTATTTTCCTCTTGTTTCCACCCACGGCTACTGGTTGTTTTTCATACAGAACACAGACAGACATTTCTTTTCCCATTTGATTCAGGTCTTTCTTGGGGAGGCAATTAAAACTATACCACACATTTCCTGGCTGATATATACATACCCACAAAGTCCATTGATTTATGTACTGTGACGCTACAGTGACAAACAATCCAAAAGAAATGGGGAGAAAAACAGCAAAACCAAATTGTGAGATAAATCCATCCATATTTTAATGCACAAATTAATCCAGACCAAAATTTCACATTGATCGCTAGCACTTCAAAGATGATTCAAATTGTTATCTTTTTAGATTAAAACTATTCATAAAATGTGTAGTAGGAAATGTGTAAGAAAACAAATTCATAATGGGATAAAGTACTCACCACGTTCCACTGTCACAAAAGTACACACATGTATGCTCACAAATAAGCAAAATCCAAAAGGTGAACTATAAATGGTGGTGCAAAAACACCAAATATATGTTTATAATTAATCATGGGAATTGGACACCACAATACAATATTATCACAATATTTAAGCCACAATATGATATGATCATGATATTAAAAAAAATAAAAAATACTGAGTATTTGCAAAACCATATATTGGTATATACTAACACAACAGCTCTAGTGACAGTGAGCACAAAAAGTTTATTGAGAACATCACTAACAAAAAAACATTATGCTAAATAAATTGATACTATGTGTCTCAAAAGTGTTATTGCCTTATATATATATTGTAAAAGCAAAATAATGCACTGTACTGATTTTTCCCCCCCACTACTATTTATAACAATGTCAAGTTAATATTACAATTGCTGGCAAAGTATTACAAAAAAAGGTTGAAAGAAAATAAGGTACCTACATTCATAAATGGCACCTAATAGACATCAAACAAAATTACAAAAAAGAAAAAAAAAACATGATAAAATAAGAGTGGTCAAATTTAAATAGATGATTGAACAAAATAATTAATTGTAAATAAATGATATCAGCATTTTATCCCCACACAGTCCATCACAGGGTGGGGTGGGGGTGGGGGCGTGCCAGTCCACTCAATTTGGACTGCCTAGTTTATATTTCAGCTGTGCAGTTTTGCCACAGTCTAATAATGACAATTAATGATAAAAACCACAGCTTCTTTACCCTGCTGCTATTAATTAGCACCATCTGCACTCTGCAGACGTCCAGACGAGTCAGATCTCTTTTGATTGCTGTCTGACACTGCTGGGAGGTCAGGTCTTCCCACTTCTGTCTGTTATTACACATAATGTTAAACAGACGTGGACCCATGCGACTCAACCTAGAGCCAACTGAATAAAACTGCATAAAACGTGGAACTCAAACTGCATGGGTCAGAGCTCGGGTGTCAAGTACAATGCTTGGGGTGGACACATGGAAAAAAAAAACAAAAAACAAAAAAACTCTCCAGTAATTTTCATCCCTTTGGCTTTGATTTCACTGTGCTCTAAAAAAAAAACACTTTATTGTTGAAATCATAAAGAGAAGAAGGTGTTTCTTTTGTTTTGATGAGCTCTAAATTAACATACAGTACGAACTGGAGATCACAGCAGCAAAAGAGGGAAAACAAAAAAAAGAAAAGCTTTAAGTGATTTCATGAATAAAGCAATGGCGTTCCAGTTTCAAATGCCTCAAAACAAATTAAAATGGTTGTGTGTCAAAGCATATGTCTAATTAGGGAAGTGGGTTTATGTGTGCAGATGTGTGTGTGTGTGTGTAGTGCTCTAGGCTAACAGAGAAGGCTAATGCAGTGGAAAATGTGTCTTAGTCGGGCCATGAAATGACGATGAGGCTGTGACTTAATCATGTTGACATATAGAGCTCTCTCTTCTTCTGCCCCTCACTCACTCTCTCACACACAGCCGTGCCCCCCCCACCCCACCCCTCTTCGTGCACCTCCCCTCTCTGATAAACTGTGACAGTGTCTCTCTTGTGCTGGCTTCTTCAATTCACACTGATGACTTCATTAGTATAATGTTGTTAACAATCCCAAAGCAGCTTATGAAACAACTTAGAAATTTAAATCTTGTTGACATGATTAAAGATGTGGTTTATTGTGAACGATTAAATCACAAATGTGGTGAATAACAGAGCGTGTCATGGTTTTTATTATGTCAAATTATATTTCAATTCAGTGTATGGCTGACATTTGATAGCCAATAGTCTTTTTTTTTTTTGTTTTACTGAATAACATACAATTGTAATCCTTAACGCCTATGTAGACCAGACATGTTTTTATGGAATTTATTTGCATGTTGATAATATTTTTCAAACCTATAGTGAGCACGTTTACAACAGCTGCAGAATTTTTCGGACAGATTTTTGCTTCCGACTGAAAAACAACTGGCAAACATGATCTGGTCTGTTAGCTATGCTTTCTAAAAGCAAACTCTCATCTTCTCTTCAGTATTGGGTGCAACCAAGTATTTCTTTTAATTTTTATGAAGTTTATTGAGTAAAATGACTGAGCACCAGCTCATCTAGCTACATACATGCTATACTATGTTTTTCTAAGCCCATGAGGGTGCATTGATATCCACATCAAACTTTTTTGCTATTTTTTGACACTAATTTTTTTCGTCAGTGATGTGCAAGAAGCGTTCATCTGCTGAATAACCAGATTTTTTTATTCAGATATTTTTATTATTTAGTCATAGCCCAACATTTCTGGAATGTTGCATGTGTGGTCCTTTCAAACACCTGTCGTCATCATCATGTATATAAACTGATATCTGTGTTATTTGACACTGAAAAAAAGGACACAATATATTTTTATTCTCTCTTTAGGTGGCTGCACATTTGAAGAGTCATACAGCAGCTGTGGGTACAGTGTTTCCCTGGGAACCAATGGATTTACCTGGGAGCAAGTGAACTCCTGGGAAAAACCGACCATGGATCCTGCCCTGCCTACAGGTACGACCTTGCATCTCTTTTTCAGTGTTACCTTTCAAGTAAGCATTGTCCCCGAAGCAGCGTAAGACATAAAGCCTAAGCGATAAAGATGGTCAGAAGACTAAATCAAGCAGCGTGTCACTTACATGTGTGGAGTGTCAACCGGTTCATTGTCTGAGAAATTAGGTGCAAAGAAAATTCTTATCAAGCAAAATACCATAAAAGTAACTTAAAATGAAAATATTGTCTGTGTTAGATTGTGTCTAGGTAAAAGGGAAAAAAAAAAGATTTAAATATTCTCTTTCTACATTAGGAGGAAATGTTAGGACTTAACTTATCTTTCTCTCCATATCTCGATTTTTCCTTCCATCCATCTGAGCTGGCAGAGTTGATATAACTGACTAGACAGATTGTGACGTGACCCCAGCTGGGTCTCCATCTCTGTGCCTATCAAAACGCCAAATGGCAATCAAATGGCCCGTCTATCTGTCTCCTTTTCTGGCATATCCCTGCCCTTTTGCTCTCTCCATATCGCCCTTCCTCCCACTTTCTAGTCCTCACACAGACATACTTGCTTGTCTCCCCATTGCTCTCTGTTTCACATTTTCCCTCCTTGCGCCTGTCCTCAGTCACCCTCTTGACATCAGTGTTTACCAGAAACTGTAAACCCAAAGCAGCATTAAAATTAAAAATTATTCCAGTTTTCCTTCCTCCTTCAAACTGGACGAATATGCCTCAGTTTTGAGGTCCATATCTCATACAGTTTTAGAATATTAAGGCAGAAAGGTTATGATTTGACTGGTGGTCTTTGATTTTTTTTCTTTTTTTATGTAACGGTTAGAGATTTTCTTCACTACAGTAACATGCTCCCTCCTCTTTTTTTTTTTTTTTTTTCTTTCTTTGCTGATTATTCTTTGACTGTAAATTCTGTCTCTTTTAGCCATAAAAGCAAATTGAGTCTGCTTTTATGGCTACATTCTACTTTCTGTGCCTGTCTGTTGACAGTGGGCCACTAGGCTCATCTGGCCTTTTCCTCAGTGGTATACACTGACCCCACAGTTTGAGTCTATGCGAACCATATGGGCCAACAGCACATGCTGACCCACCAGTTTTATAATATTTGATTTTGTATAGTAGTGGAAAAAGGAGTTGAGCCTTTTAAGGGTTTGTTTTTCTTTTTCTTTTAGCTGCTATAAATTAATTATTTGCTTGTTCAGAGGATGACCACAGAGACGTTAAGTATATATGTATTACATGTCTATGACCATTTATCATTCTCATATTACACCCAGCAATCCAATAACCCTTCCATCTTCACTCTGTCTCTTGTGCTTTATTATATATTATCTCTCAGTCATGTCAGTTATTGTGCTCATACATCACCATCATCTCCCCGTCTCTACGTTCTGCCATCACTGTCTCTATTATGTCAGAGGTGGTGGAGAGAAAGCTCATGGTGCAGAGATCTTGTTCCAAAGATCTGATACGACTCAACAGACGGTCTCTCTCTCTCTCTCTCTCTCTCTCTCTCTTTCTCTCTCTCTCTCTCTCTCTCTCTCTCTCTGTACGTACGTCTCATGTCAGTTCATCTATGGCTGCTGGTGGTGGTTGTCAGTGGTGATAGCCATCATGGCCTCTAAGCTCTCCTCATCATAGACTACTTATCGACTGCACACTGCCATAGATGTGAGAAAGCAGGACTGGAACAAATTGTCTGTCCTTCACACTTACTCATTTTTTTTTTACCGATCATCTCTTCTGTTTTGCTCATACTTGACCTCAGCTGGGTATAGTGTCAATACCATATTGTGTGAATACCTTGATTTTACATGATTTATTCATGAAGTCAATGAGTTAATATTAAGACGGAGTAAGATCTCAAAGGAAACAACATCAGATGGCTAAAATACATACAAAACCCTTACAGAAATGAATTTGGCTCAACCTGTAGCTCTCTGTCTGCATGCTATTTAGCTTTATTTGTAATGGTAATATTTCATCTGACAACCTTGTAGTAGGCCTCACCTCATGAACTGACAGCTAAATCACAGCGCTGACACAAACTAATGCCAATCTTGTCAACAATTCAGATAAAATTAACTGAGCATTTATCATAGTTTCAAGCCATGAAGGCATGAAAAACAGAAGCAACATGGGACACAAGGTCAATAACTCCTCCACTTCCACTGAGAATGTGGATTTTGTTGAGAGAAATCCATGCTGGTCTTTCAATAAAAGTGAGGTGTGGCAACATAATGTGGTTTTAATGATCAAAAATCCCATAATAAAGAGCTTCCCAAACTTCCCAAAAGTTTTGAGGGCCCTAAAAAATTGAGGAGAAAAAAGGTCTGCAGACCAGCTCTGTGCATTAGAAATAATGTAGCACAAACTACTGATGAAGAATTACCAATGAATAATATTGATGAAAATAGCAGTAATTACTATTTTCATCATCTATATTTTTAACCCAGTGTTGTGTACAGCATATTTTATTAGACATATTTTAGTAACTTTTATTTATTTATTTATTATTTTTCCCAAGAAGAAAGAATAAATATTTCAATGAATTTAGTAAACTGAAGATTTTTTTAATAATCCAGCCTGAGGCCCACCAGCAATACCCCCAAGGCTCACCACTGGTCTGTGGCACACACTTTGAGAAGCACTGCCAAAACAAGATCTCTGTATAATTTTTAACCAATCGCATGACATTAAAGAGAGAGTGCACTTATTGGCTGTTTTATGATGCAGGTTTACAGACAGGTCCCTTCAATGGAGAATTTACTGTTCCACAGTTGGCAGTTTCATGATTATATAGTCCTCTTTCACCTCACCTACATAATAGTGATGAAGCTGACAGTCAGACAGTGTGGCCCAAGCTATCGCTCTCACCATCTCTTTTCACCTCCGTTTAGATATTATTGTCATATAGTCCATATTCCTGACAGCTTATTGATCTCAGTCATGATTGGACTGGAAGAGGTAATTTGTTAAATTCTCCTTCCATCATCTCTGTATTGATGTGGTAATAATATAATATAATACACACCACTGACAACTCATAGGTTTGTCTGTGGTGTGACAGCACTGGGCTTTCCTCTCTACTCTATGTAGTCATCATGTTCTTCATAAGCCATTCAGTAAATTGTGTGGTAAGACATATTTATTCATCTTGGTATTATTGCTCCTTAAAGAAACACTTGTAGAAAGTGGAAATGGATACAAAGACTGACATTTTATTCAGGATATGACGTTTTGCATGACTACATACAGATATTTTTCTCACGGCTAAACAAGCAACATAGGGTGACATCATGCATTCATCTGTGAATTGCTATTTTAAAATATCATCTGACTGAAACTCATCAACCTACAAAAGCAGCCATTCAGGGATACTGACTGTCAGTCAAACAATGTCACAAACAATGTCACACTCCAATAGAATATGGACATCATGTATTGAAGGAGTCCTGAAGCTAGTGATTGAGGGTATCAACTCACTTTTGACTTTTTTGTGTCCATTGGGCTTTAGGTCATGCGTGTGAAAATATACAAATAAACTAGAGTCTATATGGAAAGCCATGCCCAGAATGATGTTATAAATAAATGCATGTATTTGTCTGTTTATTCTATATTTGTATGTTCATATTCACCTGTGAAACTGGACTTGCACACTCATAAATGCATACTTGTGGTATTTGTAGCTGAGTGTTTACTAGCATTTTTCAGAAGGACACACACACACGCACACACACATACACCCAAACCAAAAAAATACCTGAGCCAGAAAGAAATATGCCCTTCAGTAAATTTATTTCTCTATCAGACTCTCACCAACCTGCAAATTGCAAAAAGAGAAGAAAAGATAGGCTTTGGGGGCTTTTCCCTCACACTTACCTCCTGGCCCCACACACACATGCATTCATACACACAGAAACATACACACATACAGAAATATACAGTATGAGCAAAAACTCACACCTCTTAATACCTTTAAACCCCAGTCTGAGTGAGACAAACACACACGAGCAGCAAGCATCAAATATCAAAACCAGTCGACACACATATACACTGTGTTCTGTGTCTGTGTATAGGTTAATAAAATGTCAAGGCATCTCCACAAAAATTCTTCAACAGTCCAAAAAACATGCAGAGGATAATTGGGCACTCTAAATTGACTGTAGGTGTGTGTGAGAGTGAATGGTTGTTGCATTTCTGTATGTTGGCTGCGACTGACTTGCGACCTGTTCAGGGTGTAACTTCTCTTGTGCCCAGTGTCACCTGGGATTGGCTCCCGCCTGGGCTTGGCCCCAGCCCCCCCCCCCCCGCGACCCCTTATATAGACAAAAAAGACAAAGAGTGAGTGTATTTAAAATGGGAGAAATAAGGACACTTTGTAGAATGACAACAGCGAAAGTGAGGTCACAATTGACAGGAGGCACCAGCAAACTGCAAGACGCTCACTGCAGAGTATATGTGGCCATGTAGATTAAAATTGGGTACACAAAATTGGGTACACAAAAGCCATGCAACAAGCATGCAGGTAGACGGATAAGGCAGAATGAAACTGTTAAGGAACCCACAAAAGAGGAGAAAGGAACAGTGACAAACTCACAGACTGACAGTGAGGCTCAAAGACTTTTCTTTAATGACTCTTACTTCTTTTATTTACTCGCCAGTTCATGTGAAAAGGCAATTTCAGACAGACTGGGAACACTGCCTGAAAGTTAGTTGTAGTTCGGTGAGAGTTGTTTACATTTAAAGCTCTATTGAACAGAAATACATAAAAACATCAACACCTTTGACTCATTATTGATTTGTCAAGTTATCATCATCTGCCTCCACTACTTTTTATCCATAGTTAAAGACTGCATCCACACCAATGTGTTTTAGACGTACAACATGACAAATACCTCATCTACTATGATAATGTTGATTGTGGACACTAAAACATAGTGCATTTTAGTCTGGATAATATTGTATGCTCAAACAGATTTATGGAGTCAACTTATCAGCTTCCACTTCCTGATAGGTTGGTTTGATCAGCCACAACTCCATCTCCACTAACTCTCAAAGGATAAATAGTAGAAATAATAGATGGATGGACAAATAGATTATTGCTAAAATATATCAGCTTCCTTACATTTTAAATGGTGAGGGCTGCTTTACTGGTGCTCTGGGCCATTTTACTTGTTTCTAGGTAACCTACTTAAGTGCCTCTGCACTTAGCATACCCAATACTTCAACATTAACATAACATATAAAAAAGGCTTGAGAATTAAAAATGTAGATGCTCTTATAGACTTCCAGAGAAATCTGCCTGAAAAGTGTTTCGTTGAAATTTGGACTGTCCCCCCTGCAATTAAGATGCTTTCAGTGTCCCAGATACCAAAGCGGAGAGAGTGCGGTGAAGGGGCTCAGGTGGAAATGGACAAAGACCTATTTCTCTCACAGTGAAAGAACAATCACAAAAGAAATGCCTTCTTTTTTTTTATTTCTGCTCGAATGCTGAGAGAATCTCATAAAAGCTCTCTTCAACTCAAACACTGCATTTTTGTGTGTTTTCTTCTTGTTGTACTCATTATTTAGATATTGAATTCATTCTTCAATCTTTTTCCATGGAATTATTTTATTTACATTCTATTATAAATAATTAGTAATTAAGAGAGATAAAACTAAACATAATATTAGAAGTATACAGCTAAAAAAACACTTTATTTAAAAGGTTTAGTAAAGCTGCACACTGTTAGCCTGCCATCCGCCCACTATTATCAGTCACCAGTGTAGTGTGAACTCTCAATGATTATAAGATCTCACAACAGTAGGTGTAGTGTGAATAGCACAGCAATCCTATGACTTTGCAAACGCACATTCTTTTGTACAATGTAACATATAAATCCTCCAGGGCTTTTCAGGTTTTTCAAAGTGAAGTCTGCCAGAGTCATTTAGATATTTTCATGTCACTGGAACAAAGATGCAAGTCCTGGTGGCTGAAGAGTGTGGAACATTTCAGTCAAGCACAATGGGTGTGTTCCTTTAATGCTCTGAGGAAGAGGGTCTGACTAGGCACATAAGTGGGCGACCCCTGTGTTTTAGGCCCTATAAATGCCTCCAAACATGCAAAAATTGGATTTTAAATTGTATCTGCTTTGCATATATCTTCGATCTATATCATAGATCAGATCTGTCATGATTAGGCTGTGATAAGGTAACACTTAAGCATCATTTATACTTCATTGCTCAACATGTTTGGCAATTTTTGCTTAACAAAACTTATAGAGTCCATGGCTTGGTGAAAGTTTTCAGTTATCTTTGTAACCATACTTTATCTATTATATCTATACATTAGCAACATTGTAATTGAGGGCCTGTCTCCTTCTACCCCATAGCAATGAAGGTTCCCATTACAGTACATATCCTTCCTGGCCCAATTCATCCTAGTATTCATTACGAGTTTTGATAGACATAATGGCAGCGAACAATCACAGCTTACCTATGGCAGAGATTTAAAAACATACCTTTAAATATAAGTACCTGGCTTTATCTCAGTTGAATTCAAACTGTACACATGTTAAAAAAACAAAGGACCTAATGCGGCAGAAATCTATAATATTAATGTGTAAGAAATCTATAATATTAAGTCGTGAAATGAAGTGATATACTGGCTTCTGTGATAACATTAATACCTCCAGTTTATTCACAATTTAAATTTTCATTTGCATCCTGCCAACTCTGTTTCTGTTTTGGTTTGGTGTTTCAATCTGTCAAACCCCTCCCACTCCTACGCACCCACTAAGCCCACTCATAGTACCTTGACACCTAGGCTGCAAGATGCAGCTATGGGTCAAAATAGTGACCAGTGTACATCTTGACCAGTGTAGAAGAAAAACAAGTGGAAGTGGAATAAGAGGAGTTGAGGATAAATATGTTGTTGTACATATTTTACAAATACACCCCCTTTAAAAGTTACGTGATCTCCACCACATCCAGCTGCAGCTCTGTTACAGGCAACAGCAGTAACATTATAGCAAAGGACCCACAGACAAGACGATCCCATTTCAGTTCAGCCTTCATGGTCTACATGACAGAGGACACCCACTTTGGTCACGCATGTAGACCATATCCGCTGAAGGAGGCAGTCCCTGAGTTGAGACACAACTACTGTAATGTGCAGATTGGTATCCTTCAGTTTACCTAAATTGATACTTGTGCGACATTTCCTTCAATTTGATTATGGGTTGATTTGATTTATCTGCAGGTGATCAATGCAAACATTTATGATACCTACAGTAGGTAGAATACTTACAGTATAATCACATTGTGCAACAAAATATGATGGTGTTCATGGCATGATACAATTCTACAAGTGCCTGAGATCAAAGTGTTTCGGGACACCTTAAATCAGACAATATAAGTCATTCTTTCCTGTGGAGCCTTCCTTTTGCCAACCACTTCAGGGTGTTGCAGTAAATCACTGTAAGCTTTTGCAGCATTCTCCCCAATCTTCTCTTTCCTCTCCACCATCTGCTTCTTTCTTTTCTGTGAGCAAGTGTTAGAGTTTCAAATCAGGCAGTCTTTTTCCTCGTAGTTTTACAATTTTTTTTGCACCCCTCCCTCTCCTTTGCTGTTTTAAAGGCTTTGACAGACAGTCGTAATGTACAGCTTGTTTCCCTTGAGGTTTTAGGTTATTTTAAAGGGAAAAATAGCCAGAGCTTAGCTGAGAGAGTGTGTGTATACCTGGTATTCCTTATATTGCAGGGACCTAAATCTGTTTACACAGTAACATTATGGGGAATTGCCTTTCTTATGGGAACAAAAATCAAGTCCCCATAAGATAAATTACTATATTTTAAGGTGAAGACATGTTTTAAAGTTAGGCTGAGGTTAGGGTTAGGTTAGGGTTAGGGTCAGAGTTAGGAAACAAGTAATTATGGTTAATGTTATAATAGGTCTCCAGGTAATTAATGTAAGTAAATACAATGTCCTTTGAAGTTATGGACACCAGTTTATGTGTGTATACCTGGTATTCCTTATGTTATGAGGACCTAAATCTGGGGAGGTGTCTTCATTATGTCTCCATAACATAAATGACTACATTTTAAGGTAAGAGTAAGTCTCCAGGACATCAATTCATGTCAATGCACTGTCTTCAGTCATGAAAACTGTGTGTGTGTGTGTGTGCGTGTGTGTTTGCATTTGCTGTGTGCATGCATGGGCAAAAATATATCAAAATGTAAGGATACTTTGTAGAATGACAACAGAACAACTAAAAAAAACCCAAATACCCAACTAATACACCAAAATAAAGTATAAAATACAGCAGCCACACTCTGTATCAAAATAAAATACTGTATTTTAAAAATGGTAAAAAATACATTACTTTCCCACCACAAGCCCCTTTCATCTCTCCCCTCACTTGTACACTGGCTGACTAGAAGACAATGTCTGAGAACAGGCATAGTCCATAATCCATCAACACATTAAATATACTGAGCCTCTATTAGAGGCATCTCAATATAACCCTTTGCATATCTTAAAGTTATGTAAAAAACTCAAGTTCAAGGAAATCCTCTTTAATTATTTTTATTTTCCTTCCAAATATATTGTCCATAAATGTGTTTCATCTCAGTACAGTTGCATTATTAAGTCTACAGTTAAACTGTCATTGGTGTGGATACAACCTCTATTATAAAAGAAAATAAATCAGGTAGTCACATTTATATGTGACATCATATTACTTTCTAGTACATTAATTTCCTAATCAATTAAGCCACTTAGAAGCCAGTAATTATGACAGGATCAATAAGTTCTAATTTTAAATGTGCAAGAAACACTTGGAGGTAGGAAGTAACGTTGTCAGGTTGTACACACCAAAGCAAAAAACATTGTAAAGGAGTGAGGATGTAGACAAATTAAAAGATCTGTTGTTATAACTCCAGTGAGTAATGGAGAACAGTAAAATAAATACATAAATAAAAAAGGCAAACTCAAGTGTGTTGATATGCTTGATTTTAACAAGTCATGGCAAATTAAAGTCGGCACCAAGCACCATGTCACCCAAGTTACAGCAGCACCTCATGTTTTGTATTCTTATGATGTCATCACATTGTCTCAAAGACAGTAATTTACAGTATTTTATACTAGTAATATAGTAATACAAAAAATGCACAACATCGGAGTATTTTGATACAAAATATGAAGGCATTTTCATCATCTCAATAAAATGCAAACTACAAAATAACATTTTGTATTTTAGATACATATATCGGAAATACTGCAGATCCCTGGCTGTGAGTACCCTGTCATCTATGGTGATGATTTGTTGATGTTTGCACTGACTGACAATCTAGAACTCCATGTTACCGAAAGGCTCGCAGTTCTGCTTGTCATGCTTTTTTCCCTTGTATTTTTTTCTTTTTCGTCTTCCCCTCTCTCTGTGTCTCTGTGCTTTCCCTCTGCCGAACATCCATTTCTCCTGAAGCATCGTTGTCCTAAATTTGAATCCCAGTTTACACCTGTGTTATTTTTTCCTAGATTTGACAGTTTGACAGACAAGTAATGTTTGAACTGTGGTGAATGTCTGAAGATGTATTTTTCTTGTATCTCTGTTTTCATCTTTTGAGTGTGTGTGTTTGCCTGTCTGTCTGCTCATCAGTAATGCCTCTTATTTTTCCTTAAGAGGCTGAACACTCTTCACTACTTTTCAGAGTTTCTCACCATTCAGGTAGCACATACATTTAACACACATACAGAGGACAGTGCACTTTGACTAAAAATTAAATACACACATTATCAGGCCTTGTTTAAACTGCCAGTGTTAATAGACTTACAAATTATAGCGTGTCAGAGGCGTATTGCATTATTCGTGTGTGTGGTTGTGTGTGTGTATATGTGTGTGAAGTGGCTGATGATGAGTACAGAGGTTAATTATCCCGGCTGCTTTTTTGGTCGGCAGCGGTGATTCGAGGGCTCT
Organism: Brachirus orientalis; assembly: GCA_016785285.1. Taxonomy (NCBI): domain Eukaryota; kingdom Metazoa; phylum Chordata; class Actinopteri; order Pleuronectiformes; family Soleidae; genus Brachirus; species Brachirus orientalis. The sequence continues at coordinate 8,517,921 of JAFBJR010000194.1, read as the reverse complement.
TGTCGGGGCAGATGTGATTGCATTTGTGGATTGTGGGTGGGCTGGAAGCAGCATGGTAGGGCTGGTGAAATGACAAATCATGCAAAATGATGGTAACACATTACAGGGCGACAGACAGCCGCTGTGTAAATCCCTCCATGATCTTGTCTCAGTGTTAATGGTTAGCTTTGAGTTTGGATGTGGTGATGGAGATGTGCAAAATGACAGTGATGGGTCATCACTCCACATGGCTTTAGCCACACATCCCCCCCCCCTTTATCTGGTCAGTAATATTATGCTTTACAATGCCCATTAAAGAGGCAACAGCCAACCTTCATGTCCAAAACAATTTGGTTGTTTAGTCAGTGTCAAGAAAGATGCAGCAAGTAATAAGACACTGGTAAGAACATAGGTACTTTTCAGGACATAAAGTTTCAGGAGTCACTCATCCAGAGAAACCTCAACTGCACTTTCTGAGGCCCTTAGGAAAAAGCCACCACCAGACAGGCAGAGATACGTCCATTTATAGTCCTGCTGGCTTTGCTGGTGACAGTTGTAGCTGGAGGCATTGGGGTTTAGACTTTCCATCCATGAATTGGAGCTGGTCAAACGTCACTGGTGATTGTGACCTCAGAAAACTATTTTTTCACCCAAACTCAAGAATTCATGCACCTATTATGACAAAGAAGTGAACACCTTTTTTTAAATATATAAATCCCTAAAAGATATCACTAAATATAATACTCAATTTTGGGCAAATATGAGTTTAAAAGCAGTTTGTTGGTGGAGGCACATGAGTATGAGTTGGTAATAATAATACTAGATACAAAACATGGATGTGATTTGTTCCAGTCACATAATAATTTTACATTCAAAACAACTCAAAACAGTGCTGATGATTATTTTGGGGCCAATACAGAATGATGCCTTAGAGTCCTTGTCATTTTTCTCAGATATCATTAATTAAATTGGGGAATGCAATAATTTACCTTTAGGCAAACTTTTCCTGACTGAATAAAGGCAAGTATAACAGTCTTAAATTATAAACAGCACTTTCGTTTGATGAGTAATGAGGGTGATTTGGAATCAAGACTCTCACTGAAACATCGCTCTGAGGCTTGTATGGAGCTGTCAGTCTCTGTCAGTGAAGCCATTATAGCAGTGTTATACATCCACAGAGAGGCTGTGAGATGGAGATGGATGGATTACCTGACTGGTAAAATCTCTTTGTAACTGTGAGTAGAGCAGATAGAGCTGTCAGTGACAGACTCAGAAATGGAAGCAAGAGATAAGATGAATTGGATGAAGGGAAAGAAAGTAAAAAGGAAGAGAAGTTGATTGAGCAAAAGAGAGTAGTTATCACTCCTATTTATAGTAAGACCGGGTGCTTTATTTAAAGTAAGAGACACAGGTAATGAGTAAATGGGATCTTCACTTAAATATTAGAGTTCTCAGAAAAGGAAAATCAAATGTTTTACAAAATAGGTCACTTAACCCGATCTTTTATAACTTTTATTTCAACGTTTCTTTGCATTTGAGTTCAAACTATTAGACAGCGATATCAAACCTCTCTACTCTGAAGAATAAAAACAGCAATAACAAGGAAAGAATTTTAGAACTCAGACATGTATAGTCAAGGAAAGAGACAAAGGTCATGATGGAAAATATCATTAAGAGGATAGCAGATGAAATGCAGATGGATGGATGGATGACATAGATGGCAGCACATTTCTGAGTCTGGTTCTGCCAGAAATTCTTTTCTTGCCACTGAAGCCAAGCTGCATGCACTTTATATGAGTCATTTGGTTTCATTTCATAATATTGTAAAGTATCAGTCTTACTGTGGTAAGTGCCTTGAGATAATGCAAGGTGTGATTTTGCACTGTACAAATAAAATCAATGTAAATTGGTTTAATAGATAGACCACCATAAACCAAAGGCTAGTTCTGAACACAGTTCAGAACTATAATTGACTGTTAATCTTATCTTCTCCATTATATTTGTTCACTGACAATATAATAATATAACAACAGACCACCTCTATATTCACTTTAGAGACAAAAGTGGGTATCCGACTGCAAACCTAACTAAAGCAAGTCCAGTTTATTAATCTAGCTCCTGAAGGTTAGACTGGCTCTAGATATGATCAATCATTATCTGTTATCTGTCATTTCCATTTGACTTTTGGATGTCATAAACTGAGGTATCATGGGGTTCTTAACATAAAATGCTGAACAAATATTTCATTATGTTAATATTAATGGCTTTATTTCAATAGCAGTGCTGCACATGCTACCTATTGGGATGCCTTTTTCACTGTGGTGTGTGATGAATTAAAATAACGTCATATTCCCCTTCTTTTACTGTATCTATTTTTTTATTCAGACTCCACTCTCATCTGTGCACAAACACAACTTGTATTTCTCTACATACTATGCATGTGGAGGCTATTAGATGCATGTGGCTTTTCCAAAAGAAAACCAGGCAAACAGTAGATTGAAAGAATAAGATGTAACACTCCCACAGTCAATTAATCTGGGGGAGCAATAAATGCCCACGTTTAAGACCAACCCTCCATACAAAAGCCTTGGATCACTGGGGTAATGGTTCCCTGTAGGCCACTGATAACTCTGTGTGTGTGTGTATGTATGTGTGTGTACTTGTATTTGTTACCTCTTTAAAACCTTTTCTGGCACAAAAAAAAAAAGCTGACCTACTCTGGTCCCCATGAGGACCCATAGTCCTCATGAGGACCAAATCCTGGTCTAAATTAAGCAGAACCTAATTTCTGAGCAAAGTTTATGGCTAAGACTTTGTGGTCAAATTGCAGACAAATAAAGGTTAGGGATAATGCTTTGTTTTTTAGCTGCCCAAAAGATGCAGTGGCCTTAGAAAAAATAGGTTGGGAAACCTGTGTGTGTGGCTATCTCTTTTTTTTCCTTATATTATGGGGACCAAAATCAGTCACAAATTGGGGGCATGTCTTAAAATGTAGTAATTTACATTATGGGGACTTGATTATTGCCCCCATAATGTAAATTACTACATTTTAAGGTGAAGTTTTAGTTAGGCTGAGGTTAGGGTTAGGTTATAATTAATTAGAGGACTAGTAATTATAGTTAAGGTTAGAGTAAGGAATGAGTGTAAGTCAGTGCAATGTCCTCTGAAGTCATGGTCTGAAGTCAAACCAGTGTTTGTGTTTCAGAGAGCTAGAGAGAGAGTGAGTGACAGCAACTGAATGTGGCAAACACTAAGAGAATGGCAAAAATGTCAGAAAAATGATGAAAAATGACAGCCAGCCTGGAAGAAATGTGGGCGATAACCATAAAGACCATAAAGAGAGAGGGAGAAGCACAAAGGCATCATCCACAGCCTCTGCTTCATTTCCCATCTCTGCCAGCTCCATCTAATCTGAGCCCCTGATGCGTTTCTTTCTTCATTTGCTGTTAGTGGTTAGATTATATTATATACAGTACCTCATGCACACCCAGCTGTGGGCTTCACGTTATGTTCATGTTAGTCGAAAGTGCCTTTGATCCCAGAGATGGTGTGTGTTCATGTGAGTGAGCTTCAACATCAGCAGATGTTAGGTTATAAGGAGGTCATATTTTTATGATCTCCTTCTCTACTGGAAATGGCACAAAGGTATTTTAAAATCCTTTAACCACACCTTTGTCACTTTTGTCATTAGCACTACTGCTGATATTTTACAGAGAGTGTTGTCACTTTGAGAGAAGTCAATTATTAATTATAGCCAACACACTATAGCTGCTAAGAGCCAATCATGTATCCAAAAATATGACTTATGGTCTTATTGGATGAGGAAATAGACTTGTATGGGATGACTCATATCTGTGGTAAATACTGTACTTATTGAGACATGCAGGATTTGTGCAGGAGCGACACTGACTAACTGTTGTTTGAAGCGTTCTGTGCATGACAATCCTGTCAAAAGCACAAATTGTTTATTGTTCTACTCTTTAAGCAGACACTTAACTTGATGACTCAACTTTGAAATACTGATTTTTATGAATGCGATGCCATGCATTCTACACACAAGATGATGCACGACCAAATCATGTATATATGTATTTAAACACACTGTAGATACACATATAAACATAGGCTTGTGCATACAAGTGTGAGCAAATAGTGTGAAAGTGACATTTATGCACATGAAATTACATTCAAAGACACTCACACAGGCATGGAGATATATTATTGTTACCTTTTATAGAGGGAATATGTGATATGGTGCAGCAGTGAAATAACAGTGTCTAATGTTTCTGTTTTTGACCCTGATGATGAATATTGAATTTTCATGGCAAGCTTTTGAACAAAGTAATCTGTGCTACCTAGAGAAATGGACTATACACTTTGCCAGTGCTGTTGTTTCTATTTAGGCCCATAGAAGCATCATTCATCAAAAATGAAGTTTGCTCTTTTTTCTTGATCGTGGGTAGTATAAAAATTCACATTCATATCTGCATATCTGCTTATGGAGATTCCAATTAACCTAACTCCAGTTTGCATGTCTTTGGATTCTGGGAGGAAGGTGGAGAACCTGGAGAAAACCCAAGCAGACACTTGTAAAACATGCAGCTTCTTCACAGTGGCCCTCCAGATACACTTTGGATTCAAACTGCTACACCACCATGCTGTCCAGAGTGTATATTGAAGATAACATGTAAAAGTGAACCATAACCAACCCCATGGTTCCAAATAATATTTGCCACCTATTTTATACACATTTTTATTAACAGTAGCCATAAAGAGCAAAATAAAACATACAACTCTGTTTAAATCACTTACAAATCATCATTCATGGATCTTTACTGCAGCACCACTATTGATTCAATTAATCACGAGTCATTCATAGAATGAAAATGTCTCTTTTCAGGACCAGCCTTTCAGTCTTTATGCACACTGAGCCACTGCACAAACACTTATGCCTGAAATCATCATAACCTAATAATGACATTAAACTATTCAGTTTCAATATTTCAAGTGGCTGCTTGAATATACAGTACTGTATCAGGGATATTACCCTGTGGGACTGAAAAGCAGAAAAATCCATTTCACTCAGAGGCCTACTTAGTCTGTGTTTTTCTTCCTAATGTTACAATTGCAGCCATTTTTCCTTATTATGGTTCATGGTGGCCAGGAACCAATTAAAGTAGTTGATTTTATTGTAATTTTCAGTATGTTTGTTGACGTCTGACTGACACACTTGTTGTACTTAAACAATCTATTTCCTTTGTGGGGAATTGCTTTGTTCACTCCCTCACTTTCAAGCTTTCTGCCTGTTACTGTGTCTCATGCATTCATTTATGTGCTCATGGTTGAACATAGACAAAACAGGCAATTACCTGGTGCCCCATGCTGAGGGAAGGAACTGCAATTAGTGGTTCTACCAATGACCATTTTGATAGATGACTAGTTGCAGACTACTCAAATGATTAATTGACTAATTGATTACCTTAAAAAAACCACTTGGGTTAAGAAAAATGTACAGCCTACAAGCATTCCAGACTGTTTAGAGCATTTGCCAAGTTGTCCAGCAGAGGGCAGTGTGAAATCAGTTTGGTCTGCATCCATGCTATCACAACAATGATGTCTTCTTGTTTCCAATGACAATGGAAACATGACCATAGACTGTAAAGTAACAAACAGTACTGTGGACTCAGCAGACACCTTAGAGCTAATCAAGTGCCACACTGGCAACTGAAACTATGTGGACTTTCTTGTAGTTGAGGCTCATTTTGAACAATGCTGCAAGGACAGAATGGGTCCTTTTCCACCATAGGAACTTTTCTCATTTACCAAGGTAATTAAAAGACCTCTGCGTGTTTCCACCGAAATTACCCGGGTAAATATTACCCGTGTAAATATTACTCTGGTAAATGCTTTACAATGTAGTACCTACTTGCGACTAGGAACTTTTCAGATTACCAGGAACTTTGGAGGGGCGGGGCTCTGTGGAAGACATCTTGCAGCTGTTTCCGTGTTGTGAACGTAGCGACTTTGTTGCTATATTTAGCAAGTATTCAGACCCTATAGCGACCCCTTTTCAAACAGCGACTAGTGTCAAGTCTAGTGTCTTTTTCTGGTGTTATTTGAGACTTTTGGAGACACCGGACAGAGCGAATGATTCCATCTGCGTCTGTCTGCAACCAGAGCAGGTTTCACACACACAAACACACAGACACACTCGTTGCTGCTGATGTCGTCTCTGGCTGATGCAGCTCACAGCGATATTGGTAAAAACTGTTTTGAAGCTTGATTTTCACTCCCACCATCCCATTGAAGCACCTTTGCAACCCCCCCTCCACACCTCTTGTAATTGTTTTACAGTTTATTCTGGTTTATTAACATGAAACCAGTTTTGAGAAACAAAAACAATCAAGCGATCCACTGGTGTGTTAAATGTTTTGACTGTACGCCATCTACAACACTTTGCCATCAAAAACTTTGAAGGGTGGTGGAAACTAAAAAGATTACCAGGAACTTATTTACCAGGGTAAACAAAGTTCCTGGTAATTTTGGTGGAAAAGGGGCTTGTGTCAGTGCCTTCTTGGCACTGTGTCTTGACATTGTGTCTCAATTCTGAAATGTTGCCTACGCTGGATTTTTTTGTAGGACCTGCTTACATTGTCTTTTGCAAGTGACCCAAATCTGAAATCTGCATTTACACTGGTTAATATTTGTGGTGACAGCCCGCAGGGTGGGCTTGGCAACTGACCTGAAAATATAAAGTTAGGAAACCTTGACATGAGTTCATTGGTTTTTGGCCCTCATCCTCCATTGTACAGGTTGAAAGCAAGTCATCTGACTGTAAATAGTGTACCCATGTAATTATATATATAACAACGATTTTGGTGTGACGATATTAGAATGATGCTTTTCTTGGGGCAAAAGGGCCAGAATTGCATCACTTGCACAGTGCAGTGCAAATCTTTCTCACATGAGGCTCGAGAAGGCGAATAACAAGGAAAAGTGTAAAAAAGCATTTTGTGAATGTGTGAAAAGTCATTAAACCAGCCAATTACCTACAGTTCCATTGCTGCTGGGAGAAGATCAGGGTGTTGAAGAGAAGAATCGTAAACCCAGTGATATATGGGAACCAAATTTATGTGTGAGTGTGTGTCTGAGTTTGTGTATGATTTGTGCTCTAATATGTTTTGTATATCATTTTGCACAAGTATCTTTCCTGGTGTGTGTGTGCGTGTGTGTGTGTAAATCAATGTCCCAATGAGAAATTGATATTTAATTCACATTGTAATAAATCTGCTTTGTAGGGAACAATATTAAACTTTATTACAATTTTTCACGTTCTTTTTACTCTCCCTCTGCGCCATCTATCATTAGCCAAACGCACACACGTACTCACAAGGGCAGACACAGACACACTCTTTTCCTTTTCTTGCTGATGTGTCATAATTACAAACAGACACACAAACGCACACACCATTATTTTGCTGATTATTGCAGAGAAAGTTCACACATAAGACATACACACCTCAGTCCCACACATTCTACAAAAGCACCACTTTGGCCCCACTGGTCCTTTTTCATCTTCTTCTTTGTGGGGAAATACCACTGAACTTTTACCTTATATAACTTTTAAGAAGAGTTCACTTTCAGTTTTTAGAATGAAATGAATTACAGAAACGTAGTTTATTTAAAACCTGTTGCTCATCCACTATTTTGTTATGTTTTAAAGAGCAGCTGAGCTTATACATTACTATATAAGTTTGCTGTGTTTTTCTCAAATTATCAAATTAAGAAACTCTCTTGCAGTACAGATGCTTATTATCTTGATTTTGTTGTTTATTTTGATCACTTTAATTTCTATTTTTTTTTACAATTTTTGTGCATTTAATAATCTAAAAAAAGAAAAAAAAAACAAAAAAACACACTGACGTTGTGGCTTACATTTCTGCCAAACTATGGAGACACAATCTCCATAGGTCAGCATGTTGTCAGGCCGATGTCCTTATTGGGCTATAAAAAAAAGCCCACACTTACAAACACATACACTGATGTATGAGAAACCTGGGGGCAGAGTAAAACACAAGACCACTGCTTATCCATTGTCTCTTGAGTCAGTGGTCATATGCTTAGTCTTCGATCCCCTATAGGTCAACCCATCCATAACTCACACAGCAAGGGCTTTTGGGATTTAGAGTTCCCACAGGTCACATCAAGCACAGGGATTTACTGTATGGGTTTGCATGTCTATAGCTGTGTGTGTGCACTGTGTGCATGACTTATAGGCTCTCTATTGATTAGCAATCTATAAGGAAGCAGAGAGGTGTTCCCTGAAGGGCTGATCAATAATGCCAGTCTCCTTGTCTTGACCACCTTATTAGTGAAGGATTACCGCGGCTTCATGGTGGCCTGCAGGTGTGTGTGTGCAAGAGGAAAAAAAAAGAGTGTGTGTGAGAGAGAGACTTAATTTATCTCTTCCTTATTTAATAGTAGAACATATTTCACAGTTAGAATACAGATACATGTGTGGTTATGCAGTCAATGACATCAGCTCCATACGACGCTTTCTGTGTGACTCGCTCCTTCTCAGTATAGTGGTATTGTGTTTTTGTGTTGTCCCATTTCTGCACTGCACACGATGTGTGATGCCCTGTTCATCATTACTGATGGAATCAAGGTGCAAACATCTGGATAGTTCTAGTAAAGCAAGATCACTGTAAATGGTTAAAGTGTGGATCAAAATGCCAAGAATACCCACTGAGAGTTGTCTATAGTCCATAGACTCCTGTAACACTTGTCGTGGATGTCAATGCTTAGTATATATCAGAAAAATGCATTATGTTTCTTTGGTTCACTGCTCTCCACGCTCTATTAGCTGATTTATAGAGTTATAGCGGTCTCTCGATTGCTGCTGCTCTCTACCTCTCACACTCTTTTCATTGAGGACATGAGCACATCCTTCCCTGATACAATCAGGGTAAGTTTTTTTTTTTGGTTAGAAATCACACCTAAGTAATTATTGTCATATTGTCAAACCAAGTTCTGCTCTGTATGGGTTCTTACAGTACTGTACCTGACACACTGAAAACGGGGCCGATTATTTCACTGTGATGATGTGAGTCTATGTACAACATGTCCCTCTATCTGCACCAGATCGGAATACCTCAGGGTTTCTTAACTCATATGAGGGTACATCTTCCTCGTCAGTGCCATTATATCTCCTGTGAGCATAATTAACATTTTGATATGCAATTCAGGGTACCTGTGGTGCTTGTTTCATCAGGAAGCCTCCCATTACAACCAGTTTGTTAGCGATGGCATCGGAGCAGCTCCACTCAATCATAAAGCTGCTTAGTCGACCATAACACCTTCTCATGGGCCCATCTGGACATTTTCAGTCTTTCTTTGTCTTTTCAGAGAGCTTTGGCTGGGTTACAAACTATTCAAGCTGTGTCTGTAAAGTCATCGAGAGTCTGTATACAATACAATAACTTCTTTGGCTGCACAAATACGTTTGACTTTGTGGAGAGGCAGTAAAACAAAAGTAATGCTTTTAAGGAGAATGTTTGCAGCATGTTTTGCTCATAACTCTCCACAAATCTTCTATGAGTTTGTATCTTTAAATGCACTGTAAATTATTTAAAAAATGAATTAAGACATTCAGGAAACATTAAATTGAAATATCCATCTCAGTGGTAACAATGTTACAGCCAATATATTCACAATTTATGGCCTGCAAACTATTTATGTTTTGGCCTGCTACGCTACCCTCAGACTTATCCACTAATGCCTCCTGTAGCACTTTGACACAAGAGTTGTCCGAGGACTTGTCAAACACAGCAACCTGCAGCGATGGTTCAACAATGCCTAATGTTAAATATAATTTCATATGCTTTTCTGCATGCAGTCATTTGTTTATTCCCAGTTCTTGACACTGCTCCTTGGTTAGAAGATACTCATTTTGCAGCTACAGTAAATTCTTTGCCATTGTTCTAGTTATAATTCAGTCACATTTTCGTGGAGAGCTGCTTTTTTTTAGAAGAATTTCACAGAGGTGTAAAAACTTCCACGGGAGCTGCATGAAAGACATTTCTAGGCCGCATGTGGACACATGTCTCAACATGCCTACAAATCATGTCCTTATTGTAGGATTTGAAACCCCAAACCCACAGTCAAAATCGCAAATGTAAAGTGAGCTCTTTAGAGGATGAAAGAACTGTAAGAGGGCCTCTCTTGGAGGGTGTCTTAATCAAAAAAAAAACAACAGACACAAAACACCCGGTAAGGAGAATGAAAGTGATTTAAGAGCTACACAGCCAAAAACCATCGCACTTTGAGCAGAGACCCTAGGGAACCATTTGAGCACATCGCACTCTGTGAACATCTTGCCTTGATGTTGCGTTCCACCAGAAAATCTGAGGAAGTAATTGATCGGTTTAAGCGTGATTTAGGCTGTGCTTCTTCCTGCTTTGTTGCTGAAATTCTTTTCATTACTGAACCTTCAAATGTAGAAAAGTTTGTAATGAAGCTCATTCTTTTACTTCTGTAAGTAGCTGAGAAAATTTGAAGTGATAGATATTTTAACACACACATTAGAAGATATTGCTCTGCATACACGATACATGCTACGTGCAGCCCTACCTTTCTTATGTTTTCTATGTTTTATTCAAACCCTTCAAGAGAAATCTTGCAAATAGAGCAAAAACAAAACAAACAAAAACAACAACACCATAACAACAGGCATTTTCTCGGATTGACCTTTCACCCTCTCAGTCTTTGATCAACAATTCAGCTCCAAGCCCATTTCAAGCTGCTCAGATTTGTCGAGGTTTGTCAATGTGATTTCTTTCTTTCTTTCTTTTTGAAATTCCCTTTCACCACCAGTTATAGGGAAATCATCAACATTTGGCTTTGTTTTGCACATAAAAGGAGACACCAATGTAAGTACATTGTAGAAGCTACAGTATTTAGAGGTTCTCTGGATACACACACTCAGATACACCACCTGCTACATTAACTTTAAAAGGGGTAAATAAATTTGATTTTGATGCTTTGAAAGCCCCTTTTCTTTCAGCACATAATGAAAGGCAAGCCATAGATGATGAAGAGATACTGAGAGACTGAAGAGGTAAAGAGAGTTAAAAAGGCAAGGAAAGGTGAATGAAAGAAGGATGAAAAGATTATAAATGGATTTAAAAAAAATGGAGACAGGGATGTAGAGGAAATAATGGGAGGTGGGAGGTAGAGTGGATGTGGAAGTGGAGGAAGTGATGGTGAGAGGATGTGCTCATGTTCAGATGGATAAATTAGATGTTTGCATTTATGGTTTGCTCAGTTGCTGTGATAATGGCACTTCAATTATTGATTTGTCACTCATCATATTACTGCACAGCCCCAGAGACAGAGAGAAAGAGAGGGGGACAGTGCGATCTGACGATTCTTCCCTCACGTGACATGATAGCTGGATAAATGGCTGGCTGTAAAAAGGCCACAGAAAGCTGGGCGTACAAAGAGATAGGCAGATGGATGAGGGACAGATGAGCAGACCAATAGACAGGTGAAAAGAAGGTGTGTTGGCAGAAAACCAAATGAGGAAGAACAATCAGGGCATAAAGAGGAAAACTACCCCAGTTTGTGTGTGTGTGTGTTTCTGCATGTGTGATGATGAAAGGGCCATTACCCATTCAGGACACAGACCATATGGGTTCCAGTGTGTGTGTGTGTGTGTATGAAACTTCAGGCAGAATTGTGTGCTCTAACTGTGTGAAATGGGCCAAAAACCAATGTAGAGATTATGTGTCTGACTCTAGTGATTTCATTTGCCACGCCTTGCCATCATCATCATCATCATCATTAAAGCATGATGAGAATGACCAAGATGATGATGAAGATGAGCCATTTTAACACCTATCTTTTTTGTTGTAAACCTTAGGTCACGTGTGCTGCACAGCTGTTGCTCCTGTCATTATTCCGTTCCTCTTTCTTTCTCTCCTTCCCCATTGTACCTTTCCTTTTGGGCTGAAATCTGCCTTTCATCTTCATAATAACCTGTCACAAAATCTAGTCAAAGAGATAGTCCAGGTTATTTGAAGCGGTTGTGTGTAATGTGTACTGACGTATAGCCAGTGTGATATAAGTGCTCAGAATAGAGGCTATGGGAGAGCCAGACAGTGGACTGGAAGGCGAGTCACACATTGTACTGTCGTGAGCAAGGCCAGAAATCAAACATGTTTTCATAATTCAAAAGTTACTTTAGAAACAACTCATCATTTGTGGAATGTGTTGTTTCTTATCAGTGTCTTACACACATCCACTTTAAAAAAAGATGAACTATCACTTTAAGTGCACAATATGTTAAGATTATGTTACAGTAGAGTTAGGGTAGCCTCGTTTATCGTAACTGTAAGGTTAGGGCAAACAGCTAACTCTCATTACATTACATAGTAGTTGTTTAGCCACTGCTGCTGCCTCCATCACTAACAACACAAGATGTTGTTCATGTCATAGTGTGTCTCAAAATACAGTAAGGCGCTGTGATTCAATCCGTGACATTAAGTAAATACTGTTCCAACGGATTCTGTTGTCTGTGGGTTCCCATCATTCTGTCTTACATGCTCGCGTTGAGTGTGTGGTGAACAGACGAGTTGCCTAAAACATTGCATGCTATAGGCTGCCGGTTATATTTTATTTGTGTATAGAGGAGATTCTGCCACAATGGCATTGTTTTGTTTCTGAGTGCTGCATGATGGGTTTTCAAAAGATCATAGTTTCTTTCAAATTTGATTGTTAAGTTGATACTTCAATGTAATATAATAATATATAAAGTAATATAAAACTGGCTGAGTTACATTTTCCTTGTGCTTAATGTTGATACCTATACTGTATCAGTTAAGTGTTTTTTTTTTTGTTTTTTTTTTTTATTATTATATCTGTCTCCTGCAAGGTAAATTAGCATGTCTCTGTGTAAGTGCTGTTTACCAGACTCCAACACACTAACATTGTGTGGTGTGAGTGAACCTTTGGTCTGCCAGTGAAAAGAACTGTTCTCCCTGTGTATGATACATACTGCATTTTAAGCCTGTATTCATTCAGTATACATTGACAGAATAGTGTCTTCAGCAGATCCAGACCAGTGTGCAGCTCCAGCACAGCAGCTGGGGGTTAAATGTTTTGCTCAGAGGCACTACAGTGCCTGAAAGAGCCTGCTGAGGCTTCTGCCTCCTTTTGATGTAGAAAGCTGTGGAAAATAAAAGCCGACTCTCAAATTCTCTGCAGTATTTGTGAAAACAGCTGGTCTCGTGTGTCAGCTTGTGCTGGAACGTTTACTGCACTGAGCTGACCCAGTTATTTTGATGTGTGTGAATGTGAGTGTGTGATCGTGTGTTGACAGTGTAGACAGATTCTCACATTAACAGATTGCACCTCTGTGACCTCACAGCTGGAAAACCGTGTGAGAAGTCTCGCATGTGCATTTGTTACAATATTTTAGCGTGTGTTATTTACTGAGTGAGACATTATGTGTGAATGATTAAAACCATGCCTGTCCATGTTTAACTGATATGTCCTTGTCTGAAAATGGGTCTTCATGTAAATGTTTTTGGATCTGTACTTACTGTGTATAGGATTCACACTTTAAGATGTATACTGTGTGTGAGTGCCCAATTTTTGTGATGACAATTTAATTATTGTATATCTGTGTGTGTATGTTTATGCTCACAACATAACAGATATAAACAGAAGTCAATACTGTAGTAACACCTGTGAGATTACACAATTATATTAGTTCAGCTGCACTTAATTCTTTCTTTCTTTCTTTCTTTCTTTCTTTCTTTCTTTCTTTCTTTCTTTCTTTCTTTCTTTCTTTCTTTCTTTCTTTCTTTCTTTCTTTCTCTTATTCTCTCTCTCTGTCTGTGTGTGTGTGTGCGTGTGTGTGTAAATACATTTATTTCTTCAAAATTCACTGCACTAAAAAAAATAAATATTCACGTGAGGCAGATATGAACAATAAAACCAATTCCTTTCTCTTTTTTTAACTGGACCTCATATTTTCCTTTTATAACTGGGTGGCCAATACAATATAGATTATCTTCCGGACTTGTGCTACATGTACATCACAATACGTCCTAAATGCAAAACGATACTTACATACCTGCTAAATGACAACAATATGTTTTCTTTCACCTGATTTTGTTTGTCCAAGTTTGTCAAGTGGTGCATTGTGTTGTCTTCTAAAAAGAAGCTCAGCTTTTTGATCTCCCAGCTCCTCTGGTCTGCAAGACATTGGGGCTCTCCTGGTGTGGAAGACTTTGTAAGAGTTGAGCAATTTTGCATTGGTACCAGAATTGGCTGTTGGACTAATTGTTTTTTGCACATACTTATCAGCTTAGAATTTCATGAAAAAAATGCATCATTAATTCAAGAATTTTTAAGCTACTGTATCCCTTACACACATATTCCTTTTCATTCTACATTAATTCAGCAATAGACCTAAAATGCACACACTGCAAGAAGCGCACAGTCACACCTGCTTGATTCAGTATCTCTCCTCCCCTGCTCTCATGCCAAATAGTCTCCCAGTCACTCACTCCAGCAAATGGAAGTAAGCCAAATGGCTGACCCATAAAAGCTCTGTCCTGTGCCATAAAGCAGAGTCTAAAACCCACTTAAACTGTGGGTTGAAAAAGAAATGTGTTTTTACGTCTTGGATCAGAACCCCTGGAATGTGGATACATTAAGATGTTGATACACAGGTCTAGCAAATCAAATTGAAATGATTTTATGCCATTTTCTGCATTGCATGTTGGCTGGACAGAGCAGGAAATTGACTCAATTATTATATTATTACTACATTACCAGTCATATGTAATATAATGTACCACTAATGTACATATTACTACTACTGGTTCTTTAGATGTGTGTGTTACTGTCAATTGCCCATGTCACTGGGCATATTATTGTCATTGCTGCTTTAAAGCTACCTCTGGTGTTATTCAACTCCAAGTCCATTATAACCTTTCAGCTCATAGTAAGATACTGATTAAACAATCTTTGTTTGCATGTTATCTGACAAAGAACTAGACCTCTGCATATGCTTTAGGCAATGCCGGGTAAATCTGGCAAGTGACAGGTTACTTAAACCAATCACAGGACGGTCCAACAATCCAACCTAATGCAGTGTTAACACCCAACAGTGACATTCCATTTACATCATGACTCCCCTTAATATGATCTCAGTGCTCACCGCTGCTGTAATGTTGAAGTTATAGCACTAAATTCACATATTTATACCACAGGAACTATTTACTAAAATACATAATTGTTTTGGCTGGGTGACAAGTGACAGCCACCTTTACTATAATGGTCATTTGTGCTACACACTTTTGGTTTATTTATTCCAGCTACCTTCCAAACTGCTGATGTAACCATGAAGATCATAAGTGGGGATTTTAGTGTCTCAAACACTTTGACAGCATGGCCACGTGTGTTAAGTCTTATCTAAATGTCTTTGCCTCCATTTTTCTCCCTGTATCTGTAGGTTCATTCATGGTGGTGAATGCGTCAGGCAGGGCGTCGGGACAGAAGGCCCACCTGTACATGCCCACTCTGAAGGAGAACGATACTCACTGCATCGACTTCCTTTATTCTCTGTCCAGCAGAGATGGCGCCAGTCCAGGCACACTAAATGTCTATATCAAGGTACAAATGTGTTACTGAGTGTGTGTGTCTGCTTTTGTGAGCAACTGAATGACAGATAATGACTAACACCCCTCCATTCTTTGTTAGGAAGGGATGGATTTACCACTGACAATTTACAGTTGTGCATTTGTGTGTGTGTGTACACCTGTTATTTTCTTATACTGTGGAGACCTAAATCTGTTGACACAGTCACATTATGGGGACTTGTCTCCCTTATGGCAACAAAAATCAAGTCCCCATAATGGAAATTATTACATTTTAAGGTGAAGAATTGTTTCTAAGGTGTCTCCAGGAAATTAATGTAAGTCAATGCAATGTCCTCTGAAGCCATGGAAACCAGTGTGTGTGTGTGTGTGTATGTCCTTACAGTCCTCACCTGTAAGCCTTTAGTTAAGAGCATTTAATAAACAGTGCTTTTGAAAAGAAAGATTTAAATTGTCTGACTTTCTCTAGATATTAATGGCATGATTCAAACAACAAAATGCCAGTAATAAATAACACTAACACATGACCCTTGGAGATTTGTTAGTCCACTGATCAGATGCAGGCCTGTACTGAAAGACTGCATGTTTCATATTGGGTGTGAATCACTGGTACTCACATGATTTGAACAGAGAGAGAGGGCTGTGGCTGAAGTGAAAAAATGACCAAGCAGTGAGGAGAAGCCAAAATAATGTAGCGCTGTGTACGTATGAAAAGACGTGATGAAACCAAAAGTGAATGAACAGGTGGGTTTAACGAGTCACCAAATTTGAGAATGGATTGTGGAAAGTCAGGACAAGTGAAATGAAAAATAACATCTTCAGTCAATGGGGTATATGGATAATGAATACAGCAGTAGCAGACACAATGCCCCTGAAAGACACAACTAATGGGTTTTTATTATAATTAGACATTATATATTGCAATTGGGAGCAATAAAGTTGCCTCAAAGTTGTCAGTTCAAATGATAGAGTTCAACTGGGGACTCTTTTTGGAATTTGAACATTATGTATTTCATCTGTACACATTGTTTTTCTTCAGGTACTTTGGCTTTCTCCTCGGTCCAAAGACATGCAGATTTAGTAAGGCTAATTAAGACTCCAAATTGAGTGTAGATGCATATGCTGGCAGCCTGTCCAGGATGTTCTTTTTACATAGGGTTAGTTGGGATTGGTTCAAGTGAAGAAGTGGTTGCTGAGATAGCTGATGAACTGAGCTTAAAAATCTCAAATTTTAGTTCCTGAATCTCATTTCTTTGTCTTCACTGTGTTCTTGCAGGTGAATGGAGGTGCTCAGGGTAACCCAGTGTGGAATGCTTCTGATACCGTCACTGAAGGCTGGGTGAAGGCTGAGCTGGCCATTTCTACATTCTGGCCCAACTCCTACCAGGTGACACACACTCACAAACACAACAATATACAATGTCAAACTTATGTGTTTACATCCCACTACAGAAGACAACATCCATTATCAACATCACAATAAAACAGAAGATTGCACTAAAAATAAGAACTCTACTCAAGCTGCTTGCTCCTCATCATCTCATCATTTTACACAAGAGAATGAGTTGAAATCCTCCTTTGTGCTGTGTCAAGTAGATCAGCCTGTGGGTCAATATTTTTTTCATTTCAATTGTGCTGTCTCTTGCTGTTTGAATTTTTATTTCTTTGTTTATTATGGCTCAATCAAAACTAAAAATGAAATTCATGGATTTGCAGGAAATACAGTCAAGAGATCAGTGTTTGTTATTTTACCTTAATATTTTTCCATTAGCTTTGCTCTTCATTACATTATCAAAAATATTTAAATAAATAAATAAAAAATAAAAAAATATATTTCATGTCATAGCACGACCAAACAGAACACACGTTTCCACTGTTTTCTCCGATTTTACTATGTTTATGTCTCAGTGTCCATTTAATTGACAAGTTGACATTTTTAATTAGCACAAGGGTAGTTAGTTGCAGAGCTATGTCTATTTAGCTGAGATAAACACAATAAACAATAAACACAATAAACAAAATAAGCATAATAAACACACAAAGATTGGCTTTACACAACAGACTATGATTCCGCATGCTAAAACTCTAGCCTCCACTATGCACTGCCAAGAAAGTGATAGCTTGTGGCTAACATAAACAGAAACAGTCAAATAATTTTATTTCTGTTGTTATTGTATTGTGAAAAATAAAACTGTAAATGAAACAATGTAAACAGCTGTGCTAATTCATTCTTTTATTAAAGAACGGTGTCTCAGGTTTGGAGTTGTAAATTCAGTTTTACCATTTAAAGCGAGGGACACAACAGATTTCCTTTTTTTTTTGTCTAGTCCATTACCATTTTAACACCAAACTTTGTGGTGATTCTCAATTTTTTCAGGTATCTGTCTGTTCCAGGTGTGGAGACACATCCTGCTGTGTTATTTCATTGAGGAAGCACAAAAGCAACTGTGTTTTACCTAATGACTAGCTGGTGTTCTGTAAATGAAGGCACCCCTGTGTCGCACACACAGATCTAAGGCACAGTGGTAATCAAATAAAGTGGATGAAATGTGTGTGTTTGTGAGTGTTTTCTTCCCTAATGAGGAGTCACCTCAAAAACAAAACAAAACAAAACAAACAACAACAACAAAAAAAACTTTAATTTACTAAAAAGGACATGTCATTATAATAGTGCAGGCCACTGTGAGGGCAAGAACAACTTTTAGGAACGTGTCAAAAATAATTTTTACAACATCTGTGTCAATTGTACTAAGCACAAATGTGCACAGGTCTCCTACAGTACTCTACACTTACTAGTACAAGAATTAAATGATGGAAAAGAACAACATTTGCACATTTTTTGTAAGTAGATTGTGACTCTTGAGGTCAATAGAAAGTGTGAGCCACGTTCATATTGTCAAAATACAGTTGCAACTAGAAAAGCATCTTTGACTTACATGAACTTGACCTGTGTGTCAGATATACTTTTGTTTGAAGGAAAGGAAGAGAGCAAGTGTCTTCCCAGAAGTAGCCTATTCAGTATTCACATCATGTCTAACCTATACTACTGAGAATCCTGAAGTACAGCACAGAGGTGTGTGTTTGTGTTCAAAATATGTGGTTGTGTATGAGGAAATACTGTATGTGTGGGTAAAGAAGTGCGTGGCCCCTTGACAGCCACAGTGACTGCCTGTCATCCTGAGAGTCTGGGTAAGAAAATGTTACAATTTCAAATAAATAAAGAGTAGAGTGATAACAAAAAAAAAACAAAAGAACCATTTCAAAAAGATGAGAATGTAGCTATAATAGCTATAAGGAAAATAGCTAATAAGGAAAGAAAAAAAAAAAACATAGGTAGATAAGGAGATATTTGCGGGTAAGTAGGAACTGAAGGAGATTGAGAATGGTGAAGGAAAGGAAAAGAGGATGTTCAAATGTGCAAAGTTGATGAAGTGAACTTTCTTTTTTTCTGAATCAGGTAATATTTGAAGCAGTCTCAGTTCAAGGACATCCAGGTTTCATCGCTATTGACGACATACGAGTTCTGGCTCATCCCTGCCGTAAGTGAACTTTCATGTGTCTGCGTGTGAGTGGGTGCATATGCGTGTATGTTTTAGAATCGTTTAACCTGCACAACTTCAGCCCCGCTGTGCATCATCTGCTTATACTAGCTCCCTCATGCATAGAAACACATAAATGCATGAGTGAAGGACAGATTGTGAGGCGTGCACACAGATTGGAGAGAGCCAGGAAGAAGGTCCACACTCTGGGTTATCATCACTCAAATCTGACAGCAACACTTGGCTTCACAAAACTCCAGACTGCTTATTTCAACAGTGCTGCACTCATATTGTTGCTGTTGTGTGTTAATGGTACTGTGTGTTGCATTTTGACTTGTACTTGAATACATCAAACATTGATCTTTTTTACTCTTCCCAAATCTTTTTCCATGTTTCAAAAGCAACAGGTTATAGTTACAATAACTTGGTTCTACATACATTAGGTAATTTGGGAAAGCATGAAAATAAGACACACAACAGCTGCTACCATAAGCTCCTCTCTGTTTTAATTAGAAAGACGTACAACATTTTCATTCCTCCCAAGTCCTGTAGCTGTCCTCATTTCCCTCACTCTTTGTTTTCTTTTACCTGTCAGGGGATTTTGTAAAAATTTGCTCATCTGAACCAGACCCTGATCAGATTAATCAAAGTGGGAGAGTCAGTGAAAAAAGAGATTTAAAGGTATTCAGAAAGGAAGGAACCTAAAAAAAGGTACTGTAAATAGAGGGAGGAAAAAGAAGAATATGCAAATGAAGAAAGGTTAAACACATAACCTTCATATCTATGTCCTTGTCATTTGCAATTACTTTCATTAGTGTCAGTGCAAATTATCATTGTTTAATGATTGATGCATAGTCTGTCAGGCTTATCTCTGTCTGCAGACAGTCAAAATGAAATTAACCAGTTGGAGGCTTGTCTCAATGCCAGGACAAAGTCACTTAGTGTCTGACCAGCTGTCTCACCCTCTGCCTGCTCATGCGTCTCAAAACTGTCCTATGAATTTCTCTGTCTCATGCTGGACAAACATATGAACCCCTGTCTAAATTAAATCACTAATGGTGTGGGGCATTTTTACCAACAAGGTCTCACTCTCCAACTTGGATGACTGCACAGGATGTCTTTGTGTAACTCATTGCTATTCTGTTTAGTATTAACTACTACTACTACATTTGGGTAATGGAGGATAGTATGAACAGTGTCTCTTTTAAATAGCCTTTCT
>JAFBJR010000194.1:8398066-8497485 GCA_016785285.1 Brachirus orientalis | reverse complement strand
ATACATACACACACAAGAATGACAAGTCACTAATACGTGTATTCTCAATATACTCTCAGTATACTCAATATATCAAAATGTTAAGAGGTAGAGCAGCACTACTGTGTATCCATTTGTTTGTATTTCACTTTTTAATCATTATGGTACTTCTGCAGCAGGCTTCTACTGGGATTTACTACAGAAAAAAAAGAATATGTGACAACAAGACCCAACATTATTTACATATTATACATGAACTTGCTGTCCAGAATTGAAAAGGAGTAACTGTTTTGTTAAAAAAAATCTGCTGCCAAGTTGTCCTTTTCAACCAAGCGAAGAACAATGAAAGGAAATTTGTTGGTTTTAGGTGTTTCTTTGGAGTGACAACAACAATAATGACAAAATGTCATTCTCAGTACATGATTATAAAACTTTTTTGGGCATAATTATTTCATTTCCCAGGAGAGAAAGTGACATATTAAACCTTTTAGATGATATGGCCGTGGATTGCTGCATCAGACCTAATTCTGTACCCTGTGAAATAAATTTACATTGATGATGTTGCACCAATAAGATTGTGTCTGTGTGGGTGCCTGATTAATCCCTTCTCTCTACTAAAATTATTATATAATCTGCCTGTTTACATATTGTCCTTTTTGCTTTATGTGTTGCAGGTAAAGCCCCACACTTCCTGCGTCTTCAGAATGTGGAAGTGAACGTGGGTCAAAATGCCACCTTTCAGTGTACTGCTGGAGGGAAATGGTCTCAGCATGATAAACTCTGGCTTCAGGTTAGTGCCTTCATATCAGTGAATGTGTTCATCAGTGTTATCTGCGACAACTGTAAACAGTTGTATAAAGGCAGGTCGGTAGGTCATAAATGCTCAGATCAACTGAAAAGTAATTCTGAAAAATACCAATCTAGTGAAGTTATGACTTATTTATGTTATTTTTGATATATATCTATAAAAGATGAACACTGTACATCCCAAGTATCTCCATCTCCATTTTATGATTGATTAAAAGCCCTGGTTTGAGCTTCGCACCAATGACTCCATCTGTGTGTGTCTTTATTGTGCATCCATGCTCATATCCTCATTCTAATTTACATTTATATGCACTGGCAAACTTTAATGTTTCCACTGTACCCTAGTGTGTTCCACTGACATATTTGGCATGTACAGAAATTACATTTGCAATGGAGAGCAGTGACCCTCTATGACTGGAGGTCTGTTGGGGAAAAAAAGGTTTCAGCACATTGGCAGATAATAGAGTTCATGAGCTGGTTGTAATTATGGTTTCATTAGTCTTGTTGACTTGTTTTAGAAAGAGCATTCTACAGAACTTGTTGGCCAGATAATGACTGATGTTTTTATCCTCATCATACAGCAGTGGAATGGTAAGGACACAGCACTGATGGTGACCAGGGTGGTGAACCATCGGCGTTTCTCAGCAACTGTCAGTGTTGGCGACACATCACAGCGCAGCACAAGCCGCTACCGCTGTGTCATCAGATCAGATGGGGGGTCAGGCGTGTCCAACTATGCTGACCTCATTGTCAAAGGTAGGTTGTGATGTGAGAGTTCAGCTTGAAAAAAGAACATGTTAAAGGCAATCAAATGGTCAATTGCAAGCATAGCATTTGCAGTGACTCTTAAAAGGGGTTGAATATGAGCAGCACTTCAAAGGTCTGATCGCTGTTAAGCAGCAAAGAGGGACAACCCGTTTAATTTAGACAAAGTGAGCAACAACCCGGGTTGTGGTTATGTGTGTATGTGTGTTTGGCAGTTGCTTGTTAGAGCTGTGGGAATGCTCAGGATGGAATACTGAACAGGCTTCAGAGAAGTGACTAGAACTCACAATGAGGGCCCTTTGACTCCTTCTCTGTCAGTTTCTCACTTCACTTTCTCACATCAACCTTCTTTATCTGAAAAAGGCAAATTCTTTTTTTTCCATTTTGATTAAAAAAGATTTTTTTAGAGGCTCAAATTTCCTCAATGTCACCTAAATCAAGGTGACAGGTTACAGATTTTCTGGACAAATGGTCCTAAGATGCATGCAGCTTTACTTGAGCTGGAATGCAAGATAAGACAGGATAGCGATAACAGAGTAACTGTATATATTTTACCTCTGACACCCTGAGAACCCTGAGGTATGCACACACAAAGAAATATATATGCTATATAATATATATAACATGCCAGGCTATGATGTAATAGGGTAGCATTGGAAAAAATAGTGTAGGTTATACTGTATATACTACACACAGCAGAGACACACAAAGCCACACAATATTGCCAAACGCTGATGAGAAAAGTTCAGTCTCTATGCACTTTTACATATTACTGGCATTATTTGAGCACAAGTGGCTTAAACATACAGTAATTTCATGACATACAGTAACTGATAATAAGAAAATCAAGAAAACCCCCCCCCCCCCCGTCTCATTCCCTTCTCTGTTGTCCCATTCACTGTTATCCTCTCATCCATACTCAAATCTTGTTTCATGTGTCTCTTGGACAGCGCCACATTCCCCTCTTTGAGGACAACCAAACTCTCTAATGTCATCTACTCAGCTCTGTGCTCACACTAAATACAAGGCAAACATATGAAGGGATCTGTGATTCACCCTCCCACTCTCCATCCCGTGGTTCATATCAACAATAGGAAATACAGGCCTGCTCTGCTGAAGCAAATGTTGATCTTCTGTGGATGTTGGATAATGTTATTGTAAAAGCTTTTATATAATTATAGCATCTCAGCTATCTGTTGTTGTCAGACATAATTTCATTCCTTTACCTCTCTTTGTCGCTTTCTTTTGCATTATGTGTTTCAAATTGTATCTTATCTGTCTCTCTCATTTACTAAATTCAATGTGACAATAAAGAGAATAGATCCTCCCCCCCCCCACTGTGAATTACCTCGCAAGCATAAAATTGTGTTATTCTAGATCGCCATTATTAGTTAGTGTGGATTCCAAAGTGCCATATAGCATCCTATTAGCCTTGGCCTGCTATCTGCTCTGTCACTGTTTAGCACTCATTTTCAGTGTAAGCACTGCTCAGCTATGAGATACATTCACTGTATGCGACAGTGCTTGCATTGCTAAAACACCGGCAGTGTCAGAAATGTGTAGGCAGTGTTAGTAGTGAGTTAATGTCGCAGTGATTTAAGCACAAATACAATGCATTCTGTCTTACCTGTGATGTTACAAGTGCTAGTAAGCTCCTCCGTTATAGCCACAGAGTTAGCACTAGGCCTCATCTACAGACCTCTGGACGTCACGTGAGTCATTCCCCTTGTACTGCCAGTCAGAGTTCATCGTGCACTTTAAATCCACAGAGATCAAGTGACGTATCGCAAAACTTGACTGAGTGAATATATATCTGATCCTTATAATGCCCCGGAGTATGAAAACAGCTGTCGAGGACATTATTCCAGACCTGCAGTATCCTGACATCTTTAACTTTCTGATTAACTTCCATTCATCTTACTCCAGAGAGTCGCTGAAAGTTTACAAGAGCCTGGAGGGAAATAAATGGAAGCAATCTGGCTTTGTGACGAACATTCAACTCTAGAGTCTAACGGCTAAAGATAGCTTTGTTGTCACTGGAAGGGTAAGTGGCGCGTTAGCATTAGCAACATG
Source organism: Brachirus orientalis (assembly GCA_016785285.1). Lineage (NCBI taxonomy): Eukaryota > Metazoa > Chordata > Actinopteri > Pleuronectiformes > Soleidae > Brachirus > Brachirus orientalis. Next base: position 8,493,861 of record JAFBJR010000194.1, on the reverse strand, counting down.
CAGCGTAATGTAAATAATTGCTGTGTTAACGTTGCTGTACAGACCCGTGTATCAGTAAGACTGTGTCCATTATTTACCAAGAGTTAACCACGAAATCCGTTTCTTGTGGTTTCCCATCGCTCCGTCTTCCTTTGGTCGCTGTGAGCATGTTTTATAGCAGCAATTCACCTTCACTCTCTCTGGATCTATGGGGATCCAGTAAAATGCTCTACTGTAAGCCTGTTCCTGACTGTAACACGTTAATTATATGATTAACAAGTTATAGTAATTCAATTTTGTGTAACTGCCTAACTAGATTTTGAAATTACTCAATTCCTTTATTTGTGCGTTGCCAAATTAATACATATATATATATTTAAATTTTGTCCAACAATATTTTTTCAGGGTATGTGTCTCTAGTAAAAAAATACATCTCACAAACTTTTTGTTCTCTTTTATGTGTACCCTCAGCAAAACACAGAAGCCCTTTGTGCTCAGTCACTGTAAAGCTGAGTTTATGCTTGGTTGCTTGACATTCTCCAAGGTTGACTTTTGACAGCATTGTATTGCACCTCAAACACAATCTATGTCTTGGGCAGCGCAACGTAAACACAGAGGAATGTTATGTCTCACCAGCACTTTGTAGCCTACTGGCTTTTTCCCTTATAAATCAGAGTGAATTACTATCTTCTATCTGTTAGTAAAATGCTTTTAGTGAAGTAACATTTAGATGTGTGAGATGCACTGTGATAAACACATCTATCTTCAGATATTCTTTGAGAATCTTGTTTTTTTATTTTTTACTTTTAGTGAACATGAAAACATCTTTCCCTGGAGCAATTGGGGTTGCACTGTGTTTGTTTTTAATGGGATCTTGATTGCATCACTAAAATGCATTTTAATGTGTTGACCCGCTGGACCAAATTATGTTTTCAATGCACATTTGTTGTGAATTACGCTCTTAACCCTATTTGTCATGAACGATGTTTTAATCTGGAGGGAGGTGCGTGCAGCAGTATGTGCTGTTTTGATTAGACGATAGACCGGGGGACTGAAACTGTCATTACCATCTGTTAGCACAGCACACAGACTGTACTCCTGAGAATGTCCAAAGTGTGCATTGCTTACCCCACTGAATGTGTCTCTTGGCAAGAATGTCACCGTATCTGTTGTCTGTTTGTGTGGCACTCAGGTGCTGTCAGCCATGCGTTGTGCAGGACGAGAACTGCAATATGACACACATGCACGTGCATTATGACACACATGCATGTGCATTAGCCTGCCTCTTTTAGGCCTTTGTGCATGCTGTGTGCGTTTTAAAATTGTGTATGTGTCACTGTCCTTGCTTTGTACATGTCTGTTTTCTCCTGGGCTGCTAAATGGAATTTGGGTTAATTAGTTGTTTGGTCAGGTGTGATGAGTGGAATCTGGAGAGAGAAGCATGTTATATTACAGGGTACTCTTTGCATATCTGACTCTGTGTGTGCGCTCTCGTTTGTGTTTGCGTGTGCCTTGCTCAATCCTCTGACACGACACACTGCTGCTGAGCTCAACCGATAATGTCCTTCTAGTCATTACCGTTTGCAATAAATTGTAAAAGCCTAGGGGAAAATTTGTGCACTTGAATGTTGCATTTCTATACAGATTCACAAGAATAATATATCAGAACAACTTTGACAGTATGAGGGGAAAAAAACAAAAAACATCACCTGACTAAATATAATTTAGATGAAAACAGTCAATTATTTTTAGCCGTCATTTTTTTAATTATGCAGAAAGCCATACATAGAGATTTCAGCTTTAACTTGTGCTGACACCTCTGTCTGTCCAGAAAGACTGAAAGTGGAGAGCAGAAAAGGTTTATGTTAAAACAACGCTTTACTTCATACCTCAAAACTTCTTGACATTCAGCATTTTCCCTCTGCATTTTTCCTCTTCATCGCTTTCATCATATTCATACCTCAGCCCTGTAACAAAGCTGTCTCCTCAAAATCACAATTACAACTAAAACTACAACAGCAAATACATTAAGGAGAACTTTTAAGTGTGACTGGGTTTTTTTCAGTCAAAATAAGGATGTTGTTAATCTTTTTTTGCAAAAATGTTACTGCACATATCAGTAGTCAGTATCAGTAAGTTACCATCCTCTGCTAACTACAGCATGAATTAATTGTATATTGTTTGTTTTCAAACATGTGCCTGTAGCTGTAGTGCCCAGTAACCTTCAGGTGACTCCACCACTCGGTATATGCAGAACTTACTGGTTATTGTATATTTCTGACTCCTTATTTGCTGATGCAATTTAGTTGTGCAAAAGCATATTTTCAAGTTGCCTATTTTTTTTTTTTTTTGTATTAGAAGCACAAGCCGTCTTTCTTGCTGCATGCACTGAGATAAGCATCGTATTTACTCACCAAAGAGGGTGAAAAGGGAATATGTGGTAGTACAGAAAGAATGGAGAAAATTACGACGACACAGAAAGAAGCAAAAATGTCATTAGGTAAGCTGACGAGAGAGAAGCTTTAAAGAATGACAAAGTCACAAAATGCTCGACTGGCATTTGTAATAAGATATGCAAACATGCACACTTATGAAAACACACACACAAACAGATGCAGTCAAAGCCCCAGGGTAAAAGGATCTCAAACATACCTCCAGCTGTGTGTGTGTCTGAGAGGGAGAATGCCTGCATGATAAGCCTTTGTCTCATAAAGTAAATATGCCACATGTCTCTGCATTAATCTGTGAGTGTTTTGTGTATTGTGTTATATGTGGACAACTTTTTTTTGTATGCGTGTGTGTGTCTGCACCTGGTATTCCTTATGTTGTGGGGAGCTAAGTCTGTTTACAGTCACATTATGGGGAACTGTCTTCCTAATTGGGACCAAAATCAAGTCCCCATAATGCAAATGATTACATTTTAAGACGAAGACATGTTTTTAATTTAGGCTGAGGTCAGGGTTAGGGTTAGGGCACATGTTATTATGGTTAAGGTTGGAGTGAGTCTCTGGGAAATGAATGTAAGTCAGTGCAATGTCCTTTGAAGTCATGGAAACCAGTGTGTGTGTGTGCGTGTGTGTGTCAGAGATAAGACTCAGTGGGGCGTAGCAAAGATCCAGAAGAGCCACTGTCAGCCAGTGCCCTGTGGACACCATGCAGTGTGTGCATGTGTGTTTGTGTGAGTTCCCCAGGAATACTGCTACATCTTTCTAAGACTCCCTAGGTAGCCATAAAGCTGATTGTAGTCCAAGAATAAGACCCAGCAGTGTGCAGTGTGTAAATGTCTTTCTGTGTGCGTGCGTGTGTGCGTGAGTGTGTGTGTGTGTGAGAGAGAGAGAGCACGAGAGGGAGAGAGAGAGCACAAAGCATTCTGTTGCTCATTGTTGGCATTTTCTATGTGTCTGTTCCCTGATAAGGAATCAATAGGAGAGAGGACAGCTCAGGCCTGTCTGTCAGATCTAAGATCATTGGAGATGAATTGTGCTCTTGAGCAGCTGCTGCAAGGTTTTTAATTAGAAATGTGTACAAGAAGTGTTGAGTGGTGAGCTTTGTAGGAAGCTTGACACATAAGGGAAAAATGGCAAAGTACCTCTTCATTATAGTTGCCACGTTTCCATTACAGGAACTTTCATCAGGATCTATTGGGAACTTTACTAGGAACTAAGTGTGTTTTACCCCTGAAGAGTACCTATCACCAGGGGGCTGTACTCTCTGCAGCACTGAGTCCTTTGCCTAATCTTTTTGAAGTCATCATTGTGATAGAATAGCATGTTAACAGTTGTCTGCAAGAACCTTTTAGTTAGGAAGTTGCTGGGACTTAAAGTTAAATAAAATTTCCCAGCAATTAATTAATTAACTGATTTATTTATTGATATTTGTATTTATCTTAAGTGTTTTGAAGTTTTCAGTGCAAATAATGTAGTTGGCTAAGGTAGCCAGTCAAATTAAGCAAGCAGTGGGCTTTTATAGCCCTCAACAAAAAATAATGCAAAGGCAGGACTTGGAAGTCCGCTTGATTTTTTTTTTTTTTCCCCTCTCCTTTTTCCTGTTTTTATTTGATCACAATTTGTACACACTGAAGTTACCGTGCTTGTTGCAATGTCCATGGAATAATATACTATTACTTTTCTGTCTTTTTAAAAACATGTGCAGTGTTGTGAAAGAAGAAAGAAAATATTTCCCAACGAAGGAAATATTTTGTCAACGTTATCGGAGCATTTCCTCCAATGATTTGAAAATAGGGCCATGTCAAGTGCAATATAATTCGGAGTGACACAGTCTAATCACAGCAGTAGAGAAACAAAGAAAGATGACACACACACAAAATAAATGGATTATAAGGAAAAAAAGAATCAAAATAAGAAAAAAAACTATCAATAAAACACTGTCCATTATTTTATAAACTAAGTATTGTTTTGAAATTTTACTCCTGGAGGAGTAAATTTGTATGAACCAAACCAGATTTTAATGTGAAAAGTTCTCAGGCAGTGTGTCTAAGTTGTGTGCATGCACATGTGTGTGTGTGTAATACACCCGTATACAGTAGAGTGTGCTTAAACCTACCTCTTTAACCAGGTCCTCAAGGTTTGCCTCAGGGGATACATGTGTGTTGGCTTGTGTATGCTGAGCAGTTTGTCAAATTATTGGCATTCCATATCCATTGTTCTCTCAGGTACATTGCCTTTTGTGTGCATGTGCATGTCTATGTGTGTTTGCTTGTGTGCATCTGGATCTCTAGGAGAAAGGACACTTCACACAGAATATCCAAGCAGAAATATAAGTAATGTATGAGCAGGTATATGTGAGGAGAGGATGAGAAGGAATGAGGCGAGAAAGGAAAAAGAAAATAGAACTTAGCAGAGCACAGGGAAGAGAGAAGAATGTTAAGATATGAAAGATAAGAAAATGAAGGTAAATAATATAATTTTGTTCAATTTTCTATGATAATAATGACGATATGCAGTTCATTCGCACACATGGGATGTTCAAACTATGTCAAAAGGTTTATATGATGGATGTAGTAGAAGCTCGGAAAAGTAATGCCCAACTATCTTGATTGTACCCTGGTGGCTGAATGCAATATGGGCCATAAACCCTGCCTCTCTGTGTCAGCAGATGGCAAATTAATTGTTTCTGATCTAATTCAAGTGTTAGTGTTTCTGATAATTTAAGTGGAGTTGGGGCATCATGAGTGATAGCTGTAAATGACTGGCTGACCGACTGGTGTATTTACCTGAAGGCATTAGGTAGAAATGTAGTCTTGTATGGAAAAGGATAGTATTAATAGGATTTGCACTGACCTCAGAAACTTTCTTCAAATCATTACTTCTGTTTGTGCACTTCCATGTGTACACTTAGCACTTAATGGTGCTGTGTGTGAATTTCTGTATAGTGCTGTCTCAAATCTAACAAATCCACTGTGCACTTACTGAAAATGACTTTCACAAATATCTGCCAAGTGCTTTGCTCACTTGACTCATTAAGTGTTAATTAATTATGCCAATTAATTATGCCACCGTCTGTACCAGCAACTGACTTTTTCACAAGTTTAAAAATATAGACTGGTGATCCCTCCCCAGCCAAGATGGGGACCACAGAGGGTCATACACTGTTAATGGTTTGACCATTATCACCATCTGGCTGTTTCCACCAATGTATTTGACATTAACTTTCTAAGAATGACATTTCTAAGAATGATGGTTGAAACTTGAGAGAAGCCAAAGTCGACAGGCTCAGTCCCATCAGCTCTTTCTGTCACTGTACCCACATCTCACTGAACACCAACCGGCTTCACTCACTGCATGTCCATGTTGATAAAAGCAGCTAAATCTCAGGAATGAAATGAACAGTGAAGGTGCACTGACTCTCATTTCATTAAACATGATGAATATTTAAGTGACAGTAAAGAGGTCATTGTCTCTTTGAAGCTCCTTTACTTGCTTCTTCTCCTCTATTTCCCTCAAAGTCTCCCAATTCTGTCATAGTTTCTGTGTCTATGTCTCATATTACAGAATTCTGCCTGGGCACTCTCATCACACGTAGCTCACAGGGAGTAGAACTTTAATGTCTCGTCCATTGACACTTTGAAGTGAATGATGGAGTTCTGAGACACAATCTCACAAATGTGGTAAAATAAGCTTAAAATCAAAATACAATATTATATCTGATGACGGTGTCAAACCAGAAAACACCTTTTTTAGACCAAAAATTAGGGTCAGCACGCAGTGGTCTTGTGTTCCATCAATGATTAATATTCTATCCCTGTCTATTGTTTTAGGAGCATGCACAGTCTGCGCATGAAGTCACACATTTTCGGGCTGCAAGGTTCATAGGTATGTCGAAGACGTATGAGATAGTGACATTTACGTTGGACCTCATCAGTCTTTCAGATGCATAAACGATACATCAACTTTCCTGCTGAACAAACGGCCTCATCAATGTAATTTGCAATAGGAATAAACAGGACTTTAACATTATTGATTAATTAAAAAAAATTTTGAACATTTAAAAAAAATTTGCGGAGGAAAGGTGGATTCATTGAGTTTTTTTTCTGTGTGTTTGTATAAAGTGTAAGTTTGTGTGTTTCTGTGTATTCACATATCTCTTTATCATGCAATGTGTGCCCACATGTGTTATTCTGTTTGTTATGTGTGGGATTGTATGTGTTAAGCAGCTGCCTGTCACAGTGAGTTTACTGTGAGGAGTGAGGGATCAGATTTTATTTCCCATGATTCTTGGAGCCCCCTGGGTGTATTATACAGTATGTCCTTCTTTCTTTCTTTCTTTCTTTCTTTCTTTCTTTCTTTCTTTCTTTCTTTCTTTATTTTTCCCCTGTAAAAGATGCAGGCTGTGTTGTTGTGCAGTGAGTCTTCTGATTAAAGCATTCTTTGTGACCAACCAAAAGAAAATCTCTCTCTCTCTCTCTCTCTCTCTGTGTGTGCGTGTGTGTTGAATTCATCATACTGAGTAACAGGCCTGAGGGAGTGTGGAGTGTTTTTTTTCCACAGGTGTATTTTCCACATACACACACACTTAGCAGACAAAACCATTCAATCCCTTGGACTTGGAGAAATATGTTCATATAAAAACTCAGTAGCAGTCCAGAACAGGCAAATTACACCAAAGTGGTTTTCAGACATTTTTCTGAGTTTGCTGTGGAGATGGTGGAGTTTGGTATGGTGCCCAGGGTGAGCATGCGACAGGCAGGGCACTTGCCTTTGCTCCCATGATGTGAAAGTCCAAAGACTGTCCTGCTATTTTCTCACAATAAGCCCAATGTTAAATTTAATTGTTGGGGACTGGTAGTAATAATTTCTGGAAAATATCCAGAATAACATTTGAGGACATACCGTATATGTGAACATAGCCCCTGTAGACAATTCTAAGAAATGATCACGGTGAGTGTTTGACTAAAGGAAGAAAGGCATTTTGTATTTCAGTCTGAGTTATTACTTTTTAATCCAACTATTGTCCCTTTAAAAACAGAAATTAAATTTGAAAAAATGTATTCAGCTTAAATGCATAGGATGTGGTGATTGTCATAAAGACAGCACCCCATGAGCTGGATTGATGGTATCAGATCAGATCATGCTGACCTGCCTGTGTGTATTATATGCTTATCTGGTGTGAGATAAACTGCTGTTCAAGGTGCTGAAAAATAGACCAGGATTGTATAACTGATAAGCCACTCACATGCAGAGAGATTAGGAGAAAAATGATAGGGGAAAAAAAAACAAAAGTAATAAAATATTGGCTGTTTTCTGTTTGGGAATTTATCACTGAATAGCACAGAAACAGTTGTGTCCTGATTAACAGACACATACAGGAGGAGAGATAATTGGATTGATTCATTTTAAACTGAATATGGGGATTGCCTATCTGACAGTGATAGAAAGACCATTTCTCCCCTTATTACAGTCTATTATTGGCAAACATTATATAATTCATCAAATTAGTGACTGACAGTGACATTACTAGAAGAGTCAGAAGTGACGGGAAGCATGACTGGTTAAACATTCAGTCAGTTTTTTTAAAATCTTATTCAGTATATCACATATTGATAATGCAACTGCTATAATTTCTTACCTTTCTTATCATATACTCAGAGTTATGTTTATGCCATGTCTAGACTGTCACAGAATATATATATTCTATCTATCTATATATATAGATAGATATCAATGATGTTTCTGGTGACCCAGAGGTCTTAAAGCTTAAGACAATGATCTGCATCTTGGATTTCAGTCCCCACACCGTTAGATAAAGACAGAACACCCATTAGCTGCTTTCAGATGTGCACTGAAATCCAAATTCCAGAGGGGGCTGTGTGTGAGAATGTTTTGCAAAAGTCACTCTGGACATTTTACAGACCTTCTCTTACCAGCTCTCTCATCAAGTTCATGGATAATATCCAAGTGAGTCCTTGTGTTACGCCCGGCCTAGGGGATGCCAGGGTGCATCAAAAAACACGAATGGAGAGTGAAAATTGTGTAACATCAGTGAATAATTTATTATAATTTGCAGTGGAAAGTGACAGTACTTGTGATATTAATTTACAAAAAAGGCTTCACGGTGAATCCAGGCCAAATCAATAAACAAAAACCCCACTTTCCCACCAACCAGCAGCTAACTGAACCCTACCAAACAAAGCAGAAAATACACAGACTAATCCCTGCCTCCCTAGCCAGACAAACAGGAGAAAAAGCAATGTTCAAACAAAAGTGGCGATTCACCCCTACCATACCTTGATTATAAACACAAATGGTATTTACAACAATATTTACAACAAGCACATATCTTTCAGCCTGATTAGTTTTTTTTAAACTCAATCTATGAAACATGCTGTTGCCTCCACAATTTTCCTCCTCGACTCTTCTTCCGGGGGATGTCTTTATATGGTATACCACATGGTATCACTACGGGCCCTGTGCTTTTTTTTTAACATGGTATACAGATTATACTCTCAATTTCAATGTACATTTAATCATATTTTGTTTTTAAACTATGTTCATCCTTTGATTGGCTATTGAAATGTATAATGTCTTTTAATGCAAGATGGATGTCTGATGAACCATATTTTTCATCTAAAATAGCAAAAGAGTGTAAATGATTCACAAATAAGAAAATTGTGTTTTGATCAAAAGTTTAATTTTGCTTTTCTGATAGATTTGGTCATTCTTAGTTGCAGGATTTTTCTCCCTGCTGTGACTTACTCAGAAACCACCCAGCTGGTGGACAGACTGTGGGCTTCTGTCTGCTGTGCTGTAATCACGACTGCAGAGGAGATGATGTGTTTTGTGGCCACCCATGTTGTACTTGATGCACCAAAAAGGTGTTTGTTGAAAAGCTGCCCATTTAAATAACAGAATGGATTCTACTTTTTGTCACCACATGGGCTTCTTTCCCATCATTCAGACTGGTAATTTATGGTTTATTTCTACTTCATAATTCAAAATAAAACATTTGGTGGCATAGAAATAAGAGGTCAGAGTAAAAAAAATGCATGGAGCTTGATCATGCAGTGCAGTAAAATGCTAAAGCCATATACTCTCTCTGTAGGGTGTTACTTCATGTTACCCATGTTACTTCAGGGTGCAGTAACATGGGTTGCTGTTGAGTATGTGATATGTCCTCTGACAACAGTGTCCCAGCATACCCAAGATAAACATTTTATTAGATATTTTCAGTCATTTAATTTCCCAGTTATATCTTACAATTTATAGTGAAGTGGAAACTTCATATTTTTTGGGTTTTGTGAAATAAATGTGATCCATACAGTATCGAGTGAGGAATGATTTGCCTTTTCAAGTGTTGTTGGTCCCAGTGGCTGTGTCATCTCCTGGTGACCTGTTTGTGCTGTCTTAACCATATGTTTCTTCCAGCTCACATCACTTAATCTCAGTCACCACTATTTTTTAATTCCTCACTCACTGATATTCTTTCTTCTCTCATCCCTTCATTTATTCCTTCACACCTCATTACCCTCACTGTATGGGGGCCAATCTGTAGTTTTTTTGGTGTATTGGTTGTAATACAGTTATGTATACACTTTCTACATTTATGTAAGGACGCAGGTGCGTGTAAGTCTTGGCAAGAATCTCACTTAATGACTCACTTAATTTGGGTATAGTCATGCAACTATTTAGTGTCAGTAAATGTGCGCATTTATATTCCTGCATGTGTTCTTCCCCATGTCATTGTGGGTGCCAGGTTGTGAGTCACTGGGTGGCCTCTGTAAGTCTCTGCTGTAAACAAGCTGGCAGAGGGAGGGATGAAGAGATGCTGGGAGGTAGCAGATGAGGGGGGTGACTGAACCAGCTTTCTCTTTGTTCCTGTGGAGTAACATAAGGCAAAGTAGTTGACTATACAGTAAATTATGTTAATACAGACCTGAGTCTCTAAAGCAGTTTTAAAACAGAGTTAACAGACCACTCTTTAAGGAAAATACCAGTGAATTATGTGTCCTTTACATTGTAGCTGACCAGTTTAAAAATGATCAATTGTAAACTTAACCCTAACCACATTTTTTCCACGTTGTTTAGGAGACAAACCACAAATTCACTTTATTTTGACTGAGAACAAAGTATGTGTGTATATATTATGTCAGAGAAGGTGTGTGTGCTTGTGCATTTGCATGCATGGGTTCTCCCACTTACAGATACAGATGCAGAGACACACTTGTAGCCTCTATAAGATGGATGAATGTGTGCTGACTGACAGTTGATTCATTGGCGTTGTGTCCTCCATACATATTCTAATGCAGCCTTGAAGAAACTGAAGAAAACTGAGAGCAGGACTTTGCTTTCAGATAGCAGGAAACCACAGACCATTATTTTTTAGCTGGACTAGCAAAGCTGTCAAATTTCAAAAAGAGAAACAGACTACATTTTCAAACAAATAAAATAAAAAAACCTCTTTGTAGCAGTAGTAAGCATATATATTAAGAAGTAACTTTTCAACATGATGAGCATCATGGCATGCTCGACTGGCTAATCTACAATCTTGCAGGTGTTTTATTTTGAATCACCATTTTGCCTGGCCTGTTGATATAATAAGCTAAGTACAAAAGAACTTATTTGGTACAACATAACATGGGAACAAATAGGAAGCATCATTGTTGCTGTAACCAGAGGCATTCATTTATAAATTATCTACACCATCCACTATCTAATGTAAAGACCCTGTTTTTATCTTACATTTATGACTATTCCCTACCTTTATATATGGAATGAGTAACAATCATTTATGCCACACTAGTAGGGACATGCACAAGGAACAGGTACATTTGATTTAATCTGTGTGGGATTTCCATTTAATTTTTTTTTTAAATTGGCCTCAATGAGATTGTAATAAACTGAGGTCATAGTATACTTAAACTTGATGCTATTCATTTACTGAGGTAGAATTCCATGATGGTGTGATAGCTGACATAAGTCATTGTTTATAGAATACCGCCCTCACCATGTGTGGAGGCTGCACATTTTTGAATACCAAAACAAACTGAAAAATCAATAAGCTATTTAAATAGAATCAAAATAAAAATGTAGCTTCTATATTCAAGCGTGTGTCATGACCGCTGTCCATGGTGCTGATCATAGGAACATGAAAGATGTGGGAGCTGTCCATGGTTGTTGACATGGATCATGCTGATGAGCAGGATTTTTATGGGCTGTCTAATAAATTAAAAAAAAAACAAAAAACTTTGCATGACTTTATGTCACGTTTCAACCTGATTTATTTGCTGTGTTGTCACATTGTTTTCTTATTAAACATCAAGTCGTGAATACATAGGACCATTTTTTTCCCCTAATACATAGTCTAGTTAAAATTATGCTGACATTCTACAGTGTTACTAATGTGTGCACTATTTTAAGGTCATATGGAAAGTTCATATGGATGTTGGAAATCATATTTGAAAAAGCTGACTCAAGTTTTAGACAACAAAAAAAAAAAAAAAAAAAAAAGAGAAGAAATAAATATCCTATAAAAAATACATTATGCCTTAAAACTTGACAGAGGCCATTATTTTCCTGTGAGCAGCATAATGTGAAAGTGTATTGGCAAAGAAGCTGTCAGCAGCATGTCAACAATGTGATGGATTCGTTCTGCAGGTAGACTCTCACTCTTTGAAACGTCTTCTTTAAGCTTTTATTGACAGCTGCTTTCAGTGACAAAGTTAAACTGTGTCACATTCATATCAAACTGCAACCATTTAGCACCATCTTTGGTGACAGAATTCATTTATTTTCTCATTTCAGGATCACATTAATAGGGTTCTTTGCACACAAGATGTAACTGCATATTATGGTAAAAGAACAAAATGTGAAATGTCAGAACTGGATATAGGTACAGTTAAAAGTTCCTTCGATATTGTTTTTCATTATATATATATATTGGAGGAATCCACTAAGGGGTATGAATATGTGGAAAGACAGGTATAGTTTATGAAGCACAGTAATTAAATTTCTAATAGATTTGTTTGTGTAGGGTGATTTTCATGGCATTCATACATGTGTTGTATCACAGGCGTAGGCACCTCTGATTGGACTTTAATGTAGTTTTCAGAGGAAGATGAGATCTGTAATGTGTTTGGATAAAGTCATAAGCTCAAATGGGGTTGCAGTTACACTCAAAACTTGCTGATGTAATTGTTTCCTGATTGATATCTGCAAACTGAGTGATTCAACAGGGAATATGTCTTTAAAAAAATGTTCTATGACACTTAACTAACCCAACTTGTTTTCCATTTCACAGCTCCACCCACCCCTATTGCCCCACCGGAGCTGCTTGCCGTTGGCGCCACCTACCTTTGGATTAAACCCAATGCCAACAGCATCATAGGTGATGGGCCAATCATCCTGAAAGAAGTGGAATACCGCACCACATCGGGGAACTGGGCAGAGACCCATGTGGTCGATGCCCCTACCTACAAGCTATGGCATCTGGACCCAGATGTGGAGTACGAAATCAAGGTCCTGCTCTCCAGACCTGGAGAGGGAGGAACTGGGCCCCCGGGGCCGCCTTTGGTAACCAGGACTAAATGTGCAGGTGAGTGATTTTTCTTCTTAGGCCCTTTTTACGGATTTTACTTAGTTAGTTAGTTTGTCCTTTCTTCCTTGTACATTGTTTTGCTTGTCTAGCATCATTATTGTGGTGCATAGGAGAGATGCTACAATTATAGATTTTTATAGTATGATTATTGTCTGAGGAGACAACAATTTTACAATTATAATGCATTGTTGTTTTTCAATATTACACATTCAAATCACATCAACATTTTTAAATATAGTTTTTATTCCATTGTTTCTGAATTGGATCATACTGTATGTTGTTTGGCAGAGCTGTAGGTACAATCCTCTTTTTCCTACTTTGCTGTTTTTGACTCGCATTGTGGGGAAAAAAACAAAACAAAACATTGGCTTCATTACTTGTAACTGACATGTTTATGTTTGATTTACTACTGTACCAGCTCAGTATTTTTTTAAGTAATTTGTCAGTAATTGACTCTAACTCCATATTTGTTATTACTTGGATTATAGATCATGTAGAGCTGGATGGTTGATGTTACAATAAAGCAATATAGTAGCAATTCTTAAATTGGTTATGAGACTTCTTGAACAACCACCTGATAAGTCTTGAGTATCCAGAATGCTACCATACCAATACAGACTTAAGATGTCCTTCAGCTATCGTTTGGCTAATCTATCCATTTAACTACATACTTTATGTCAAGTGGCAAGTGTAAATGGTGCAGTTCCGTGACCACCACCTCCTATGCTGGTGTGGTTCATATCTCTGTGTAACTGATCTTTTTGCTGCACAGCACTGTAAGCTGGTACACCAGATTGTTCTGCCTGCAGTCTGTCAGTTGCACATTCAGTAGCTTGTCATTTGTTGAAATTTTCTCTCTGAGCTACTGTTGTTCCTAGAAAGTACTGTGCTAAAATCTCTGACAGTATGACCAGAAATACTTCTTATAGTTCTGCCTTTATGGTTATCTAGTAGTTGCTATCGAAGTGCAAAATGGCCTATTTAGAAACAGTTACTGTGATTTCATGTTTCTTTGACATTTTACACCCATGAGTTCTCTTTTGGCATTTATCCTTCTGTCATTGTTTTTCTCAGAGATTGGTTTGTAGAAAAAAAATCATCTAGGTCATCTGTGCATCAGCTTATTTATTAGTGCTATTATTCAATGATTTTTAGAGAGAACTTCTGCATTCCCTGGCAATAGTTATGTATTCCCTTGCAATGCTCCTTTGAGCTCCTCAGCTCTTTTCCTGCCTCAGGTGGCCCTTAGCCTCTCAGTTCCTCAGACTGCCTGGAGCTCCATGGCCCCATGCCCGAGTCAACCTTTTCTCCCTCCAAATTCCCTCGTGTTACAGAGCCTGGCCAGAGTAGGTGCGCATAGAGCTGCAGAACTTTGGCTGGAGTACGAGTGTGGAGCAGAGCATGAAGCCATGGAGCTTTGGCTGGTGTATGCTGCTGGAGTGTTGGCCTGCATGGGGCAGGGGGCCATCGAGCCCCTGGGGAGGTCTAACAGGGAACAGTGCCATGCATGGCTAGGTAGGTCTGTCTGAGCCCCAGGGAGCTCAATGGAGGCAAGGAACAGATATTTCTATGACTGGGTCAGAGGGGCAACAATTGTAAAGTAGTTTAGAAACCAAGGAGGATTTAGCAGATGGGTGGATTGACAAAACATAGAACATTTGTACATGAGACTGTAGTTTGTTTTCTGATGTAAAGCCAATAGTCGTGCAACATTTTCACAGGTCTAAATACAATGTTAATGCACAGAGATGAGTAAACAATAATTTCATGTCAGCCGAATGGCACGAAAAGCAGAGTGCCTTTTCACATCATTTAGGTTTTTGCACAATTCTTGGTCCATCGTCCCTTTTAACTTTAGATCAATGAAGCATTTATTTCATTAGTAAAACTACCTCTTTAATATTACTCTGATGATCATTAGTAACCTTTGAACTGAGGAGATTGAAGGGTTTTCTTTTTTCCCCAAGAAGAGAAGAGATAGAGGGCGATAGACAAACAGAGACAAGAGGGGAAGTGCATGAATAGGTGATTTTTGACACTGGAGTGTCAAAAATTTGAGTGACTTTGCCACTTGAGCGGAGGTTTTGATCTTCTGTGTTTCTGTGTGATGGGACATTGGTTGTTTTCATATAAAGTAAGTCATATTGAAAACATTGGTGGCAGGTGTTTCTGTTTAATTGTAATGGGAATTTAATGTCTCTTTGCCTGTGTCTTAAGTTTGTGTGACTTATATAGAGTACGCTTCTGTGTGTAATTGTGTGTGTGTATGTTTTAGTGTAGGAGTGTATTTATGGTACCCCCCTGACCTTTTATCATGTTAATCAGGAGGTGAAAATTATGTGTTAATAGATGCTCCCTTACATTTATGCTCCCTTACATTATGAAAATAAAAAGTTATAAGAAACTTTTAATACACATTTTTTTGCATATTAATGCATGAATAAATTTCTTCAAATTTTATGATCTAGTCAAGTTAATATTTTTGCTTTGATAGATAGTCTTCTGTTCTGACATCTGTTGTTAGACTAATGCTGCTGAGTTCTGCAGTCACAGTCATTCACAAGGTGCTGTGTCTCTCTCTCTCTCTGTGTGTTTGAATTAGCATTTGGGACCTCTTGGGACTTTTTCTGGCTTAAAGACCAACCTTGACAGGATCAGTAGTCATCAATGGGACCAAAATCTGGTCCAAATGAGGCAGAACCACATTTCTGAGCAACTGGTTACATTAAGGGCAAAGATTTTAATCATGGTTTGTTTAAATAGGCCGAGCAAAGTCAGCTACAGACTTTTCACAAGAGGCAGATTTATCCCCAATAAGATCATTTGCTCTTCCTCACATTTACTTCAGACAGTGGTATATTAGATGAGGAGTGAGAGATGAGATGACTGTAATTATTATTATTTATTATCATTTTTTTTATTTGTTTCATTTTCTACACACATCAGTCAAAATTCAGTATGTGGTTTTCCTCCAAGTACCACCAGAGGAAGCTCGTGTACCACTAGTGGTACATGTACCACAGTTTGAGAACCATGGGTCTAGGCAATCCAAATGAATGGAAGTCAGTGCTGTGTTCTAAGAAGAGCTGTACAAATGTGCTTATGTGTGTGTGTCAGTGTGTGACTGAATGTGTAATGGGGTTGGAGCAAGCAGGTATGGCAGATGTTCAAAAGCCTGGTGGTACTGGTGTATGTTGGAATCTACACCTTCTGTGTTCACCTTTCTGTTCATGTTAGCATCTATATACTTGCTTAGGGCTGAAAAAATGGCTTTCAAATCACTAAAGCAGGTGTTTGTAGTGGGAGAGGATAGTTTTGTGCATTTTGTATTATTAGTTCAAGGATTTCAGAATTACTTTTTAATGTTAGTCTGCAGATATTTGGTGTTTGTGCTCACTGCCTGTTGTGTTATAACATCCACAATAATAACAATAACATCCACTGCCCAGGTGGTAGATGGTACAGTATAATGTGGTGACAGTTTAAGTTTAGAAAGTTTAAGTTTAAAATTCATGTTCGTCTTAAAATCAAAGTTGCTGTTAGGAAAATTATTTTTCCTTTTAAAATAAATAAATAAAAATTGGCCAGTGTCATGGGAAGTCTGTCACTCTCAGGGATCTGACAATGAATCAATAGGAGAAAGTACCCCACAACAATTTATTCAGTCAGTATCCAGAGCTCAACAAAGAGGTGGACCTCTCTGTTTGTGACATAAAGCTGTTTGTTAGTGAAGAAACCAAACATAACGACAGAATGAGAGACGTAGATAACTTTAAGACAACATTGATGACAAAAACTTTGAGGAAGAGTGTTTTTCTTTGAGCTCACATACTGAGCACTTTATATGCTCCTGAGTCTCCTCTTTATTGAGGTTAGAGATTGCTACTTATATATATAATCGAGCTGATAAGTTGTGATCGGCTTTTATGTTTGCAGCTAATGTATTCATAAGTACACAGCTGTTATTGTGTCTTTCAGATTTATTTTGTTTAGAGTCTTAAAGCAAGACATTAAATTGATTGGCTGCCAAGCGGCCATCATTCAAAATAGGATTTAGGCCATTTCACCCAAAACCACTGCAGTGGCTACAAGGAAGTAACAGTTTTTGGCATGGCCCATTTGTAAGAGCAGTAGGACCAGACCGGGAAGGTGAGCTAAAATGAACTCTCCATTTTGCTCTAGGTGAAGGAAGGATATGATCTTGATAACGATTAATTTCATCTCCCCCCCACCTCCCTCTTCCTTCGCTCTTGTCTTGGTCCCATCACTCCCTCTATCAGCTCATTTCTCCTTCCTTACTCTTCAAGGTTTATAAGTGATTAATCTTACCATCTTTGCATTTGGATAATTATTTCTCTCTATACTCAATTACCCCCCCCCCCCAAAAAAAAAACCAAAAAAACCAAAAAAAACCCACTCAATTTGTTCAGTCACTTGTTTGACACGTGTGTCAATGGTTGGCATCACTGTTTGCTGCACATCTGTTTGTCTCCTTTATCTTTCACTTCTCTCCCCTCATCCCCTATGTTCCGTGACTTTTGTGCTGCTTTAAACTAAATATAATACCAAAATAAAAACACGAATACACAGTATGTAGGCTCTCTAAATGCTTGCTTTTAAGTTTAGCATTATGTCTCCGAAGCCCATGTGCATCCCTACCCACCCTCCCTCGTTGAGTCTTCTCCTTTCACCTCTTCTCTTTCCCTTATAAATTCATACTTTTATGTGACGAATGATAATGTAAGTGTTGGCTAATATGTTACCCTATAAAGATAGACTTTTAATTCACCTACTGTATATAAATCTACTTAGTCTACTTTCTCTTCATCCAGCTTTTCATTGCCCGTCATTTCTTTATGGGAGACAGGTGCTAATGTGACTGTTGGCTAATATGCAGCTCTCTGTAAAGACTTAATCCACCTCAGGGTTATATACTGCATTCTAGCGCACTCTTTCCATTTCCCATCTCTCACCCATTTCTCATAAAGTAGGTCTTTATGTGAAGGTTGGTAATGTGAGTATTGGCTAATGTGTTGCTCCATAAAGATGTATTTTTAATTCACTCACTGGGTATATTCTTATGTGTCTGACACCTCTGCTCCAACATCCTGCCTAGCCAAGCAGTTAAAAGAGTGCATACTTTCTGTGTGAAACACTACTGAGAATTTAACTTCTCAGAGCACAGTTTTTTACAAGTAACATCATGTTAAATAACACTCTTTTAAAATTCATTGTATTGAATAATAAAAGAAGTCAATCTTGACTGTTACAAAAGTTACATTTCTGTCCAAATGTTTTATGTTTCACAAATCTGATAAGGATAGTAATTATTAATATACAGTATTTGGCTTTTTTTTTGTTTTCCATTAATCTTTTAGATACGGTTTGGCATGGTATAATAATATCAGTGTCATTAAAATGTGCTACACAATGGGCATATAATGGTGGCCTCTTTTGACACTGAATATATCTTATTTAATGCTTACATTAACAATGTTTTCCAAATTCATCCGCATGTATGGGTGAGTTTTGATTGTTGATGTGGGAGAATACACAAATGTGACATTGTGTTTTGACCACTTCTCAGAATAGAATAAAAAAAAGATGTCAAGTCAAGCGTGAAGCAAGTCAGTCCTCAAGAAAAACACTTTATGTGTTGCTTTGTCAGACATCCATTTAACAAAGAAAGTAAATGCCTGGAATTCTTGCCAAGCTGGAGGCCAAATATGAAAGTGATGTGCAAATGATGCACCATTCTCAGCCCTCTGTACTGCTGACGATACAAGACAGGTGATAGAGGGTCAAGCGGCAGGTGCAGGTGGAGTGACTGAAGTGCAAAGTTTTAGGAGGGAGACATGCAACCTCCCCAAAAAGACTGACTCTGGTTTCCTGAGGGCAATCTCTTACAAAGAAAACTTTGTGTGGCAGCAGCCTCTGCCAGCAGCATCACGGAGCAGGCAGCAACAGCAGAGATGTCTCAGTGTTATTTGTTGAAAACTTGTCATTTCAAACTTTTTAATTGACTCTCTCAGTTAACCTCCTCTGATGACATGGCAAAGAATATTGCAAAAAGGAAGGATGTACACACCATGTTTGGGTCACAGTGGGAGAACTCTAGCTTTCTTCCTCAAATCGTATCTCCCCTAATTTTACTTATTTCAGCTGATTGAATTTAGCCCATTGAGAAGCACCTGCCTTATCTCTCCTCAGGACAAAGGTGGCTGCTCTAACACTGTTCAATTAATTGGCCCCTTTATCAACATTGCATCATCTAAGTAGCTGGAAAAGCCATTGAGAATCAACTTGAAACATTCAGCAATACTTTTTGTTTTGTTTTGCTGAGAGTATTAATTCCCTGAAGTTTGTACAAAGATTTACATCTCAAGTGCGTTCCCCTGTCACTGTCCATTCCTGTAGGTTTTGTGTTGTTTTGTTTTGACTCATTCATGCCCATTCACTTCAGAGCTGAACACCCAAAACAGCATCTTTTCATCTTGAATCTGGGTGGTGTCAAGGAGGCTGTCAGTTGTGAAGGAGCCTTTTTATCCACCCTGCTGAGAGCAATTGCACCAATCACATTGTGGTGCAAAGTGGCCAGTTCTGCTGGTAAAAGCTGAGTTTTGTCATTAGTTCAAAAGTTGCTCTTCCTTTCTCACAGCATGGACACAATCTTACTTTGTTTTACAAGTACGGTATGAATAAGGCAACTCATTCAGAAAAATATCAGATTCTGATGTTTTTATTTTTCTCTTAATATAAAATGACTGTTTAATGGCATAAACCTTGTATACACATGTAGCTGTTATATATATTCTGTTTTGTTCAAAACATCTTGTAACCTTTTTGTCCCTGTCTGTTTTCGCTGTTTTCTTTTCATGATACTCTATATAAAACCCACTGTCCTACTTTGATTTTTTTGTGTGTTGAGTTTCCATGTGAGATTTCTTCATCATTCAGTGTCTGAATGCCTGTCATGTTTCTGTCATGTCCCCAGTCCTTTGTCCTTTCCCCCCCACCACCCACCCAATTTTTCCACCTTACCCCTTTTCTCTTGTAAGGTCTTCTTGAAAGGATTATACTGCAAATCCACACACAGAGACACACAGCCACCACGTCTCTGCAAATTCTTCTTTTTTAATTTGTGCTGTTGTCCGTCATGTATTCCACATCATCTTATTGTGGCTGCTATGTTGTGAGGTTGAAGACCTCCTTGATCTGTCAGAGGTACATGCACCACTAAGCAATGTGATTTTTTTTTTTTTTTAAATTAGTATTATGGCACCAACATAAAGAATTATTTTTTAGGTCATTGTTCTTAAGTTAAAAACAGGTATCCATGCATTTTTGGTGCCTTAGATTGGTACTTTACGTTCCCTCCTCATGGACTTTACTAATCCTTACCTGACAAAATTCAGCTCAGTGGGTTTTTATTCTCAAATTGATCAATCAATATGATTAAACCAAAATATCAGTTGAATCAGTATCATTACACACAGAACATCATCACTGATTGTAATAACATTAATAATTGTTGTAAGGGCAGTCCCACCACAAAAACAATATAATACGTAACTGCATAAAGACGTGATGTCTTCTTTTATCATTCAAATGAGTAGCTAGCACAGCTGTGCATTGCATTACAAATGTGTGGCTTTGTCCTAGTGAACTAAAATACTGCTTTAAATATGGATAAATCAATGAGCAATACTTTAAATGATGTCACACTAACGGGTGAACTACATTGATATAATCTTTGATATGTTTTCATGATTCTTTCACAGTGTGCCCTCCCTCTCTCTCTCTCTCTCTCTCTCTCTCTCTCTCTCTCTCCCTGAAGACATTACAAAACCACAACTGCAACTTATATGCAAGTTAACAGACTTTCCTATATAAAACAAAAAATGCTTCCATGCATTGTTGCATTTCAATTCGCTTGACAATCTATCCCATCTGCCTCCTGTGTCACATCTCATTTCAAAGTGAATGAGAAATTTCAAATGTTCTCCATTAATCAAGGCATGTAGAGCCCAGTAGTGTACTAATTTCAGTTTCACCAGACCAGTGTGAGAAATCTGGTAGCTAGTAAATTCATAGTAATTTGGAAGTGGTTACTAGATGCATGGAGTAACAACAAGCTGGCTATCCAATCAGCACACAGAGAAGATTGTAAGCAGTGGCCTTGGATGCCCATTGAGATGCTCTTAAACATCATAACAACAAAACAACTGCCAGTCACAGTATAAACATTTCTTCACAAGATAAGTGTTCTAGACATTAAATGCCATATTAACTGTAAGGTTGCAATAAGAATAAACATCTTGGTCATCATAATCATCTATAGGGTGGATTTTGTCTCTCAAAAGCCTTTCCCTGATAACAGTTCCTCCTGTAATGCCTTCATCCTCTCTAAATGAGCCATTACTCTCTTTGAATTTATTCTGCTGGCAATTTGCCAGGGTATACTAGACTCACATCATTTATAGGATAGGTGTAAATATTTAGTAATTACTAAGCTCTAAACATTTGCTAGTAAAAGTAGTGCAACCCATTTTAATTTAGCAGTGACTAAAACTTGATTTAGTAAACACTTACTAAGAAATGGTGCAACTGGCCCCAGGTCACTAATAGCCAGATCTAGAAAATTGAGTAGTAATGGGAGAAAATGAATTTCACATGGTGTGATAGGAGAGAAATGTACAGCACAGTTTTAGTCAAAACAAGAATAAAGTGTTTTACTTTTAGTAAACAAAAAGTAAAACAAAAATGAAATTGATAACAGTGTTGTGAATTTACTAGGCTTGTTTCTTTTTAGTTTTGGTTTTCACTTGAGAAATTAATATTTTTGTATAATGTTAAAAATTTCAATTTTAAAAATTTCAGTACACTTGATTTGATTGGACAGTCAGTCTTGACTGTGCAGCAATGTTAGACCAGCATTAGATTAAAGCAATATCACAAGACTTTTGCACAATACTTTACATTTTAAATCAAAATACCCCTGCTATATTAGTTTTCCGAATCTGCTATGTCTGTAATAATTGCTGGATGCAAATCAACCAATCAACATAGATATTTTCAACTTATCACTAGGCTTTCTACATTATAACGTACGTGTTTGTTTAAGCACCTGGCCGTGAATATGCCCTATCTTAAAGTGTACATGTAGAAGTGCACATCTAATCTTGTGATGTCCTTGTTGGAAAAGTGTTAAAATGGCCTGATGCATGGCCATCAGAAGAAATACAGTATTTTAGAAGGTGTATGAAAGGGGAGTCTGGCCTGATTTATTATCAAACATTATAAATCAGGTTGGTCAATATGTTTGCCCTAAAGAGAGATGAGTCTAATCTGTAGCACTTTTATCCGTAAAACCTTCTGAGAATATCATTTGTGTAGGTGTTTTCATTTAGGACAATAGGAGTGTGTGCGTGCTTTTCCCATGGATGAATATGCACTTGTGTATCTGAGGACTGAATGATCTTTTCATCATCAGATCAATCTGAGTGATGGGACTTGGGACAGGCTGTGAATACCAGATCACCTCTGAATCACCATGAGAATACAATAGAACACATCAGAGCGAAAGTACATTCTGTCCTGTCCTCAATAACTTCTGCTAGGATGCCCTGGAGCATGGCACCCAAATGCCAGATAATGACCAGTCTCTTGTGTGTAAATGTTCCCTGAAGGTTGTTTATTATCTTATGTCCAGCCTACATTAGAGCTGTGACCATTTTGGCATAGTTTCAGTGCAGCTGCAACTGATAAACTGCAACGATAGTAACTTCAGCTTGGATTAAAAACCAATAAAATGCTATGTCTACACAGTGTCAACACATCGGCTAGTAAAACAGGCAAACAAGCTGTAAAACATTTCATCGATTTAACAGTGACCAAAGCACAATATGGGCTGTTTAAAAAAGTTATGATTCAGCAGTGACCTCCCAGTATAATTTGACAGAGCATCTGCTAAGTAGGTGTTTGTTGTGATTTTTCTGTTTAATAACTGGATACAGACACAAACAATGAGAAGAAAAAAAACACAGTTTAAGCTTAACAAATAAAATAAAATAAAAAAGTATGGGTAAATTGCATCCCATCTCATAGAGAGTGGCTTTAAACCTTTCCAGTATGGAGTGCAGCAGTGTGGTTCTGGGAGTGAAATCCCATTCATTTCCTGAAGAGAGGTATTCATTTTCAGCCCTAACATTGGTGAGGGTTAGGAAGTGGTTAGGAGGGTTAGGATCCTTGTTATATCAAATGTTTATTTCATCCTTGTTATATCAAATGTTTATTTCACAACATCAAAGAATACTAAAGCATATTGGTGTTAACAAGGTTAAATTTGACAAATAGATGTGCAGAGTATAAAAGTATTAAGTATACACACTATCTTCCCTTGAACATATGTCGCACTCCAGATATTTATTTATTTTCTTTTACCAATAATAATGAATCACCCTGTAGCATTGTCTTAATTCAGGGGCAGCATCCTTTGGAGGATGTGGCATATGTGCACTATGAGAGTTATGTAGACTTCTTTTTAGCTAATATGAGCCACTGCAATGCAAGCATTGCAGCTTCATCACCTTTCTGTAGTGCTATTCAGTAAAAATCCCATTATGCAATGTTGTTTGAAGGAGCCTTCAGAATGGGATGTCAAATGGTCCTGCAAATGGGGACTTCTGTGAAAAATAAAATATTTGTCATCACCTTTATAGAGAATGCACACAAAGTACAAGAGACTGTACTAAAAATAATACGCATAAACTATTGGATATTAGTGGATATTATTAGTGGTGTTGGAGAAAGTGCAAACATCCTTAATTTAACACCTTTTAAATTGCTTTAAACTCCCAGGATAAGTCATAGTTACATTTATCTCAAAAACCACCCAGGGCAGACCCATTAAGACTTAATGTTAAACATCTTTATTAACTTTTACCAACAAAAAATGAAGAAGAAGAAGAAGAACAAAGAAATCTACTTAGAAACCCAAACAACACCTCAAATCTTCCTAGTAACAGGCCTCTATTCTAAGAATGTGCTATGTGCCTGTCATAGTGGAGCAGGAAGGTGCAAAGGGAGGGTGTGAAGTTTGTCTGTCTGAGAGTTGAAGTGAGAACTGCTCAAAAACCAGAATCAGACACAAGCTCATGAAAGCAGGACTCATATTATTCAGCACAAATTCACAAACCTACTCATGCAATTGTGAAAAACTGACACTGACGCGCACAAAAAAGACTAAGTTTGTTCACAACCCAAAATAAAAGGTTTGTTGTTTCTGCAAGACACAATGAAACACAAAACAGCATAACACACAAACATGAACATGCATACACCCATTTCATTCTCACAGTAGTGTAGTGGTTGTAATCAACACTTAAGAGAGCTGTGATGTGGCAGGACGAGTAACACCAGGGATGAGAGAGAGAGAGAGACTAGGTGTGTGTGGGGTAAATGTGTGAAATGCATGTGGGTTGATAAATATCACGGGGCCTTGGAAACACTTGCACTTACACTAACACTGGGTGAAACTGCACTAAACAGGCCCATTAAAAAAATGGGAGTCATTATGTTACCCCACTATGGATTCATGTCATCATCCTGGGTTTCTTATGTCATCTAGTGCGTTCATCTCTGCCTTTCTGTTTCTGCCTTTCCTGCGACCTCATGTCACACAACACCATGAATTCTGGGTAATAAGCTACCAACACACAGGTCTGTGACCCCCCCTCACACACACACACACTCACACAAAGGCCGATAAAGCAGAGTTTGAGGAGGAAGCCGCAAAAAAAAGAGAAACTCTTTATTAGAGGGAAATGTTGGCCATTTTGCCCACAAATAAGATGCTCACCCATACACACTCACACGCACCATGCTGAAAGGGTGTCTTTGTTGCACACCCATCAGGATCCTGTTTCTCCTTCATTAAGTCTGGGTAGGAGGTTGTGTACAGCCACTAGGTAGCTGGTCTTGTCCCTGTTGTCTTACACTGACACACACACATAAGCAAGTGGAGTCTAAATGCCCCCTACCTTCCTTCAAACTAAAAACATCAATAAGAGCCTTGTAACAACAAAGCTGACACACACAAGCACGATCACACACAGCAATAATTGTAAGAGGCAAAATGAAAAAAATGGACAAGGTTGTAACACACACACACACAATTTTATGTTCTCTCAGAGGAAAAATAACAAGGTCTTCAAGGCAAGAGACATAACATCACAGTTTCTATCTTTAATTGACCTGTGCAATTACATCATCTGATGTATGACTACGCTGGCACACACTGTCTCTTCTTTTCACCAGCAGTGTTCTATAACGTGCACACACACAAACATGTTTTTATACCTTAGTCAGGAAACATCATAGACATAATGCATTTCCTAGCCCCTTACCCAAACCTTGACCATCACAACTACCTAACCTAAACCTTACCCTAACCTGAACCCAATTCCAACCCTAAACAAAATGTCCTCACAAAAATGGGGTTGTACATTTTTTTAGATTTCACAAAGATATAAATACTAGTAAAAACATACACACACACTCACCTCTCCATGGACTGCAGTAAACGGAGCCAATCACTTTGGCATCAGTCTGCCTCTTACGAGTCAGCAGCAGCTGGTGAGTGGATGGTGGACCCCCCCCCCATCCCAGTTTCCGTGACTTTAGAGGACATCGGATAGACTTGCATTCATTTCCTGAAGACTTACTCACACCTTAACCATAATTACTACTACTCTAATACCAACTCTAACCATAATCATAACCTAACCCTAACCTCAGCCTAACTTTAAAACATGTCTTCATCTTAAAATGTAATAATTTACATTATGGTGACTTGATTTTTGTCCCCATAAGGAAGACATATCCCCTTTAATGTGACTGTAAACAGATTTAGGTCTCCACAACATAAGGAATACCAGGTACACACACACTGCATAAGCACAACTTTTTTTAGACACACAGGTAATAACATCTCTGAACACAAAACTTTGGAGCTGAGATGCACATTTTTACACACAATGTTAAAAAACAGACTCTTTACTCTCAACACTCCCTCACTCAGCAAGACTCTTTTTATTATCAAGGTATCAACTGCTGTGGTTGGACAAAATGGCTGTGCGCGTGTGTGTGTGTGGTATCTAAAAGGAAGACAGGATGAGATCTATTAAACAGAACTGGTCCAGCTTTAATTGGTGCTCTTTGGTAATTGGTCTTTTGGGGCATATTTGAATTGTTTCCAGGGCAACAAGCTTGTTTCTCCATATCTACGCACAGCAGGAGAAGACAAGAGAGGCAGTGAAGAAGAGAAGAGAGTGGTACAGGAGAGATAGCGAGAGAAACCAAAGAAGAGTGGTAGGGTAAGGGTGTAAAGAATATAAGGACTGCGCTTAACTGGAGTGGAATATCCATTCAATGTAGATCAGAGGAGGACAGGGGAGTAAAAAGAGAAGAAAAAAATTAAGAAAATATGGATTGTGTAAGGAAGGAAGGAAGAAAGAAGTACTAAAAGAGTTGTAAAGGGACAGATAGGAAGGATAAAAGAAGAGAAGGGGAAAAGCATGGGTGAAAGGGTGAAAAAAAACTTTTGAAAATGGAAAGAGTAGATAAAAAAGGACAAGTAAAGTAATGAAAGCAAACAGATGCCATTGGAAGGATAAAAGCAGGTACTTTACTCTTTCTTGTATATGCAGTGGAGGTGAACAAACCAGTTGAGAGCTGATAACTGCATTTTCTGACACATGAAGCCAACAGCACCACACACTGAATTGAGTGATGAAAAGTGGGCCAATTTTCAGCACCTCATTCAGTGTGAACATTTGGCTCAGAGTGCGAGTTTGTTTGTGTGACATCAGTGTGTGTGGCAGAATAAGTAAAACTTAATTGGGAGATATTTTCAGACAGATTTGTCTCAAATCTCCTGCTTTAAACAGCAGCCAATCACAGCACAGATGGGAGTCAAGGGAGATATTGAAGACCTGAAAAAAAAGTTAAAGGGCTTGAGAAAGTCTTTTCTAATACATTCATTTATTTATTTATATTTTGGCAGGCTGTTGTTTGGAATAATCATCCAAATATGAGTAGTTTCTTTAGTGCGGTCCTTTACAGTCTGAATGTTCTTTAGTTTGTGTGAATTGAAAGTGGAAAAAATCCATCTGATCTGAAGCTACTGGTCCTCTGCACCTGTAGCTTTAGATTGTGAGAGGGGAGAGGGTCATGTTAAGACACAGGAAGGGACTCACTGTGTGATCAAAATGCAACTTGGGACAATGATTGACACTTTGCAACATCTCTGATCAGGCATGTTGGACTGTGAGCTGTTTAGTAAATCCTCTTGAGGGTGAACTCAATCTTTACTGTATCAGACATGGAAGGGTCTTAATGTCTGTAGGTTTCAGGAACACAGCAAAAACAAACCATGCATTTTAAATTTTAAACACTTAGGAATGGAAACACTGTGGCAGAGGCCTAATGTCATGCAAACTGTCAGCCAAGTCTTCTAATCACTAGCTGCACTCAACCCGGCCATCATGTTTAATGATGTTCAATGAGGCAGGGAAATCTGACAAGTTCTTACTCAAAATGTTCAAATGCTACACACTGCTATTTCCCTATCACATCACAAATGGTGAAAATAACCGTATGTGTTGCATTTGCTTCCGCCTCTGCAATTATCTTTCTCTCTGGAATATAACTGTTTCAGAATTTTCGGCATGGTTGTGATTAGTTCAAAGAGATACGCATAAGCTGGAGTATTTTGCCCCTACGGCAGGATGGCAGTGAGGCAGCCTTACCAGACTCCACATTAGCACCACAACGTTTTAAGAAATTGCAAGATAGGCTCAGAAACACACACACACACAAAAATACATAAATCCAACAATGACAATGCACAACAGCTGATGCTTGATCATTTATTTCCACAGTGATGGGTCAAGGTTGTAAACAAGTCACTGTGGTGAGTATGAGTTTCTGGTTATGTTGATTGGTGCTTAATGAGGGCCCACTCGATTGTGCAGTGGGGGGACATTTGAAGAACATTTGTGGAACAAGAAGCATAAACAGACAAGAATTCTTAATACCAGGGCAGATGGAGACTGTGTGAGAAGCAGGGTAAAGGGAGACACAAGGGGGGGGGGGGGGGGGGGTTGATTGAACACAGTCAGGATAGAACAGAAGAAAAAAAATAACAGTGAAAAACAGAATACACCTAATAATGTTTCATTAGACTGTATCTAATTACCAAAATGCAAATGTATTTTAACTGGTATTATCTCAATGATCTGCTCAGGCACACAGACGTACCATCACCCAGAGACCGTCAACATCTCACCTGATTTGATGTACAACATTCCCTCTGCTCTGTGACAGAGAATGATGCACACAGGGACAGGATGTAATGCATCACAGCCATGACATCAAATATCATTCAGCAGAGATCAGGCTGTCAGCATTAAATCACAACCTTTATAGATTTGGCCTTAGTGTCGGATTTCACACACAATCACACATCAGCTTCTTTCGTCATATTTGTTCTCTGCCGTTACTTGCTGCACTTCTGGATAAACATCAAAACAAAGAAAAGGATACATTTCGAGTTAAACCTATCTGTGAAAAAAGACCCACCTCCATAATGTCACCATTATATACATAAACTACAGATGAAAAATGTCTACTACACAAGTCATACAAGCATGTTTCTCTTTCTCCCTCAGGCCTCTGCTTTAATGACAAAAAAAGAGATGTCTGTCAACTTGGGTAATGAGCTGTTATTGAACATTTCAGGTAGCTTAACTGCTGACAGCTACTGTGGCTGGGGTCAAACTAGGGAGGTCCAGCAGGGGTGCAGGTAGGTCCTTGTACTGAGTCAAAGAAAGATGAAAGTAAAAGAAAGTAGAAAAAGATGGCAGGCAGTTTTTGTAGCTGGAGATGTTCCAAGAAATCTCAAGTAACATGCAGTTCAGACTGTCAGTAAACACATGTTAGTACAAAGTTACAGTATAATCTTTTAACCTCATACACTTCATGTATACTAGATAGTTAAAACTGCTTTTGTTGAAAGAACACATTGGCTGAGACCCAATTTATGAATGTATGGCAGCGCATCCAATCTTTTTTCCTTTTGTCCATACATAGAAGTGTCTCTGGCCAAAATACTGTACTAGAATTGACCCATAACAGCTGTGCTGACTGTGGATGGATGCGAATTAACTAGAACTCAGTATACCCCAGTGTGACCCAATAGTGATATGTTGTGATTGGCATTTCAGAAAAGTACCTTGTATAAATTTTACTCCCCTCAACCCTGTCTCAATGCACACAGTGGACTACAAGAGTTTAAACATGTTGTAGACCGACTGGCCCATTTTTTTTCCATCATAAGTTTCTCTGAGTCTCCTTCCTCTTCCCCCTTTCACCCTCTCCTGGGTAATTTGTCTGTATATGATTGGCCCACAAATTAGCAACGATACAGAAGTGATTTGCAGTAAATTATATTGAACCGTTAGAAACACAACAAAATAATAGAGAGAAATGATTCCACTTCTTACTCTCTCTCCCCTTCCCGTGCCATTCAGACGCCCACTGCTTCAATCTCTGGGCTCATAAATGTGCACATAAGGGGGTTTGTGAAGACACACACACACACGCACGTTTGTGCAGCATTCATAGTGAGGACACTCATAGACATAATGCATTTCCTCACCCCTTACCCTAACCGTAAACCTTAAGAAACCTTAAGAAATTAGTTTCTGGCTTATTCATAGGTCCAGGTTTTGGTCCATAGAATTTGGATCTGGTCCTGACAAGTTCAGTGTTTATGAGAGAAAAGGGTCCTAAATAGGTAACATATTCAAGTTCACGCACACACACGCAAACACACACAGCCTGAGGTAGAGGTGGATTGCAGGAATCCATGCTGTCTGATCCCCAGTGAGAGCAGTCATTAGTGCATTGCTGTTTTCAGCAGTAGAAAACACACACACAAACACACACTTCACAATCCGCATTACACACAATAGCACACACTCTGACACAAGGCAAAGCGATGGTCTGAAATTTGTGTGATTTGGTGTGTTCTTGTGTGTGTTTATCTGTGTGTGATTCTGAGGCAGAAGGCTGATTGCTTCCTCACCTTTCACTTTCCAACTGAAGACTCAGTAATAACAACCGAGATATATTTATGGGGGGGGGCATTTTTGAATGATGTGTGAGCTGGAAGCCAGTACATGTTGATTACCTTCTATTTACTGTTATTGTGATTGTGTGTGTGTGTGTGATTTAAGGCCACTCTTTCCTCCTAACATCCTTCCTAAGTAACATCTCTCTCTGACAGACGTCATAAGCATGTGTTCAAGCTTAGCTGTGCTTGATAGAAACTCTTGATGTTGAACTGTGAACTGTGAACTGTGAGGATGGATACAGCTTAGAAAGACTGGGGAAACATGCAAAGGAGAACAGGAAAACATGTGACTGTGTTGTCCTCGAAAGGTTTAAGGCCCAGCATACAGAAGAAATTCTTGTTTCTCTTTTAGTGCTCCATGTGCACAGTAGTAGGCCCCAAAAATACAAAGTTTTCCCAGTTTGGTGTGAACTTTACTGCCCAGCCCACAGCAAACAATTCAAGTCCATCTCATACTATTATCTCTTAGCTGCAGGCCTATTTCACCAAGAGCAATGGTCATTCTTTCTGTTGTTCGTGTGGTTGTATGGCAGCAAATGGTTGTAAATCCTGGAATTAAATGTTGCATGTTGCATGAGATTGCAACATATAAGTGTCTACAGTCTTTGCTGACTGCACAAATCCTCCAGTAGAACAGCAACTCTTGTGTCCTGGATTTTCTCCATTGACTTCTGGGTCAGTGGAGGAGAGTGAAGCTGAGACCACACTGAATGTGTATGCAGCATATCACAGAATATCTCCCTTTATTATGTTCACACTGCCTTTTTGAAATAGACAAATGTTTGGGTGAACCATGCTTATCCACAATTTGTACCTGCCTTAAACTGCAGTAAAAGTACTTTAGCACTTATTTCCCTGAATCCATTTGTCTTTTTCAACTTTTTTTTGTGGAATACTATGTACATCACCAACAGATATGTGGCCTCAGTCTTAAGAGTCCCAGGGTTTTGTTGAATACAGAGGAGAATTTAGGATATTTTAAACAAATTCTTATGTTAGGTTTTGTTTTTTAAATTAAACCCTATATGTAAAATGGTAGAAACTCCACAGCAGCTCTTTTTGTCAACAACAAAGCAAACAGTCATCATGCACAGCAGACAATCAGTGTGGACCCGGCCTGAGCGACACAAACTCGCAAAAAGCTGTTTATTTATGAGAGAATGTGGCATACCTATTCTTAAGATATTGTACATTAAAGCTGGCATTGATTTAATTAAGTAAGCCATTTGCTCAGTGGCTAAAAAAGGTTTGTTTGTTTGTTTTTCCCCTCATGTCTCATGTTTTCAAGGATCATGTCCCTCTTGCTGTGTCACAACACAGAAAGCCCACAAACTGAACAATCCAAATTCTCTACCCACAGTACCTAGTCCATCACTTTTTTAAAAATGTATTTATTTATTTTTTACCAAGAGAAAGGACAGAAGGAAGGATGTGATTGTGGAAATAAGAAATTAATTAATTTATAGGATAACAAGAAGAAGGTTAAGGAGGGTTATAAAGGGAAAGTGTGAAGAGTGAAGAGTCGGTGTGTTTTTGTCAAGCTGTTAACGGAGTTAAACATGCGCGCGCGCACACAGATGGAGCCTGGCAGATGATCAATGCAACATTACAGAACACACTCAGGTAATCTGGTTAGCATTAGCAGAGTGCTCTATGCTCGACTGACTCTGTCCGTCATATTAATTACTGTGAGCTTGTAGCTGGAAGCACAAACACACCCTCTCTCTCTCGTACTCATCCAATTGTGTAAACTTGTAAAGTTGTATGGCCGTACAGAAATTAGCGGGCCTATTTGTGTGTGTGTGTACCTCAAGCTCATTAAGAATAGCCAGCAGACTTCAATGACCTCTCTGTTCTTAGTTCAGCTTCTCACAGCTGATGCAAGGTGGTGGAGGGCAGGAGAGCAGCATGCAAATCAGGCAACAAAGGAACAAGATGATGATTAGTGAGAGGCCAAAACAACAAGGGCAATTGAAGGTTAAGGTAGGGGGGGAAAAAGAGAGAGGTGCAAAACCACCACATGTAGACCAGACAAATAAATAATACAACAAATAAGAATTATATAGAAATAGAGTCATGAAGAGATGAGGGACACAAAAGCAAACTGCACCTGCCAGAACTCAATCATGTTTTTTTTTATCCTCTAATTTAAGGTTTGTGCCTGATAATGCCAACCCATCCTTTCTTTCTTTCAGTGTCAGTGGATCCAGGCCCACTATTTCATACAAGATAGAAGCTGTGCCGATGAGAGCTTTGTTGAAAGCATGAAAGCTCATGAGAATGTTCACTAATATAAACACAACATATTCATTTGACATTGGTGACACCAGAGTTCAGGATACTTTGACCACTTCAAAGTATCTTGGTAGTATGTCAGCCTGAGCTCTAACTGCAGGAACTCCATCAAAGTTATGTTTGAAACATGTCAGAGAGATGAGAACATGTGGCTTTGTGGGACGTTGCAGAGCACTCTTGCTTATCTATCCTTTTTATTGGCCTTTCTCTTCAATTCCTCAGTCTACTGATCCTTTTTGTATTCTTCACACATCTTTCCACTGTGTTTATCCATCTACTCTACTAATACTCTACTCGGTCCAAACAGTCCAACAATCTTCGAATACGTCAAACAGGCACAGTCAAGAAAACAAATATAAACATGGGCAAGGAAAAACAGATTTCAAAGCTGAAACCATTCCACCAGTGTATATTCAGCCAAATGCTGTATATCATGCTTCCATGTCCTTGTCAGGGCAGTGGAGTTGAATGTAAAGTTGATTTACCATGATTCTCTGCTGCCATAAGAATGCAAGGGACTGTCACAGGATGTGCGCTTTGTTGCTCCATATACTAACACTTGCATCATTGTGCGTTGCACTGGTGATGCCACTCCACACACTTTCAGTGACTATTTGCCACCAAGTTGCTAAAACCAAAAGTCCTTTTCTCTCTTTTTAACAAAGGGTTGTTTTTATCTGGCATATTTCCTAATTAGCATTGAACAAAGCTGATCACTAGCTCTGTCTGTAGATGCAGGATTCGATAAATACCACTTTACTGTCTGTGTTTCTAAAATAGGTAAACATGTCTTGGGACGCCAGTCAATAATCTCCCATTAAGGCAGAACACAAGGCAAAGACATGCACAAAGACTCTAATGGTCTTGCGATATCTTGGGTTTAGAACCTGTAATACATATACACAAAGAGGTGTATATTTATAATTGCCCGCCCATACACACACACACGCAGACATGCACACACAGGCACAGTATGTTTTTGAAATGCTCGCTTGATGCGGTGGAGATAAGAGCCATCTCAGCACAAAGCCAAATAAGTCCTCTCATCTTATTGCTTCACTTTGCAGACATATAAAGTTACAAAATAAATAAATCACTTTTAAAAAAAATAAAACTCCAGAGAGTTAGTAAAGATTTAGTCTTTTAAACTTCACTACTTTCAATGCAAACCACCCATTTTACAGTGTATGGGTGCACTGAATGGCAAATCCAATCACATCAGCCTATTAGTGGTGTAATATCATTAAACCGCAAGGTTTAAAGATAGTTTAAAGTTTTTTGTTACTGGCAATATTGGACTCAGTAACATGATTGTTTCATTTCTATTTCTATGCATACATGTTTTATATAGTACATGTTACATCCTGAAAAGTGTTCAGAGGTTGCCATTAGAATGTAAGGGACTGTAGCAGGATGTGTACTGTGTTGCTCCATATACTAACACTTTGCTTTGCATCGTTGTGCGTTGCACTGGTGATGCCACTATTTTAAGTGACCTATCTGTTAGAAACAAATAATTTGTAGGAGCTGATAAAAACTGGCAGTTTGTTTTAGAAAAAGTTTATTATAATGTAATTATAATCTATTTTTTGTTTAAAGTGAATATGGTGAGTGATGTAGTGTACCTCATTGTGTTAAGAGTACAGTTTTTAATATACAGTCCCAAATGTCCTATGTGATATACTTAATCACTTCATTCATTAAAAAAATAAATAAATCACAACTCAAAATTTGTAGTCAAGAGCCATTAACCAGCAAAAAAATGCATGCGGACGAGATATACTGTATAAATCTGTGGGCTATGAATTGATTTTACATTTGTAGAACAAAACTCAAAACTTATTTAAGGATTATTTCTCTAATACTTCATCACAAGATCAACAACTCCCTTGTTCCAAACAATTAATCATCTTTTACAGAATATGATGAAGAGAGAAAGAGCTCAAAGTCTGCAGTGACAGAGAATGTGGCAGGATAATAAGGATAACATCAAATGGATGCCATGACACATAATTGTGTACCTTTTTTCCCATTACTTTATTTTGACACACTGCTGCATGCACCACTTAGTAGTATAACTTTGAGCTTGCCTTAGAGATAAAATACAGTGTTGTCACAATATTTTTAAATTTAATGGAGAAATTAGGCAGTTCAACGTGAACATGTGTTTCACTGATCATGTGAGGCTGTCCCACTCCAGCTTTATTCATGTGAGAAAACATTTTCATGTGCACTGATAATATGACCGTCAATGTCTGTGCATTTGTACTTTGTATATTGTAGATCAGACTATTAAACTCCAGCTTCACCCAAATTCTTTCACCAGATTTGTCATAAAATATCAAGGAAATGTAAGAACACACAGACTCCAAATCAGTCTTAGAATAGAATCCATGCACACCAAACTCCATTTTAATTTCTTGATATTGCTTCACTGGATGTTGGAAATGAACACTGTTCTTAAAATGATTACTTGATTTATGTTTCAGCATGAATCCTGAACTTACTTGTATCATGACGGAAGTTGAAACCAGTTGACTATATGACTCATCAAATTAAAATGTAGATGAAAGAGACATCACCATCCCTATAACAAGCCATTTTCCATTCATAATCAGGGGAAAGTGTTTTTAAAAACGAATCCATCCACAAAGGTGATTCATAACACGAGACCTACAGGATATGATCACGTAGCATGATGAAAATCAAAAGATCTTTGAAGTAATAGAGCTTTTCCTTCATAAATTAATCTGACTCAGCCAATGGATGTAATTGGCTGAATGGCATTATTTTGGGCCCTCTAGCATTCCCCATCCTTTCCTCTACTTTTTTTTTTTCATCTGGAAATTAATCTGTTTAGCACCTTCCTCTCTCTCTCTCTCTCTCTCTCTTTCTCTCTCTCTCTCTCTTCTCCAAGGTCACAGGCTGTATGTCTCTGTCTTTCACTATGCCATTCTCTGCCAATTACTGGCTAGCTTCAGGTGTTTAACCTCAGGCCTCACCATCAATTGACTCATTATATTGCTACTTGAAATCTGTCTCTCTTTTTCCCTTTTGCTCGCCGTGTCTGTCTGTTCTTCTCTGACACTTCCTTTCTGTGCTTTTCTTTACCAGCCTTGATTTTGACATTTCATCTCTCATATTTTTACCAGTTATCTTTCTTCCTCCTTCAACTTTCTATTGTCTTTCTCATTTTTCAACTCTCTTCATTCTGGCTGTTACTTCCCTCTCCTCTTCTCTCTTTAGCCCCTACATTTTGCAAATTGTTCCAACTCAATTGTTTCTTTTCTGCCAAAATGCAGCAGTGATATTAATAAAGCAGGATTTGACAGGAATTTCCGTTCTGCTCCTTTCTGGATTACACTAGTGTTCGGTTATGGCTCTGAGCATTGTTCTTCTGTTCTAGCAAATTCCCCCATTTCTGGCCTAATAATGGAATATCTTTTCTCGCTGCTTATCATGACACTCTTCCTGTATCCTTTCTGCTGAAGGACCGGAGCAATCATTCTCTGCTGGGGTAAAACTATATACAGTATATTTTTATTGCCCAACTTATAAGATATCAAGAGGGTTTGGAAATGATAAATAGACCTGAGGCATAAGAACTTTGTCTCAAATAGTTTCAAAGCCCATGTTTGTCGAGATAATCTTGATAAAGTGTAAAAAAATAATAAATTCCTGGAAGTGAGTTGCAAACTATTAATTTCTATTGATGTCACAGTAAACAACTATGTCTCTCAGTCATGACCTTAAGACATTATGACCATTTGATCACCTCTTCAGGCAAAGTGACCATCTGAGACAAAGGAATGGTGTATCTGTATATGTATATGTAGTATGATGTAGTACTTTATTTAACCAAGAGACTGGGTGGAAATTGTGTCAGAAAAGGTTTGTGAGTTAAGCAATGCAATATTTGCATATGAACACACCAATGGCTTCTTTCTTTGTGAACTTGACAAACAGAGATAAAAGACACACGATACCCAATGAAAAACATGTCACTGTGGTGCTCACTTTATATGACTGAAAGCTGGTGCTTCATAAATGCACTACAAAGAAGCAAATAAATGAGCAGTCACTGGCAACAATGGGGACTGGAGTGTGTGTGTGTTTTTTTTGTTTTTTTTTTTGTTTTTTTTTTTACTTGCAACCATCAAATATTCTTTAATAGTTCATATCCTTATCTGCATGTCTCAAGTTACATCTTACGTTTAAGAGCTGAGGCTTCAGATTTTAGAGGAATTTTGCCCTTATGTCAGACATAATGAGTTATCATATTACTCTAGTTGTTTCATGCAGGGCATTGTAATTAAAATCTACTAAAAGGCATCTGCTACGAGTCGATTTAATCAAATGTATCCAAGTCAGGAAGCTGCAGGATGTCTCCTTGTCTAAAACTTGTGTGTTTATGGTGTGAAGGGTCTTTGTATGTTTTAGGATATTGTTTGTTTGGGCATCCTCATGCATTTGTTACATCTGATTGCACATATTTAAATCGAGACAGCCATTTATGTCTTTGTTCTGTGTGTTTTGTGTGTGCAGGCAATGTGCCACTTTAATGACATTGTTAGAGCTGTCTAACGATTAAGAGGCTGATAGTTTGACGAGGAGGCTGTCGAGGTATGTTAGTGGTAAAATGTAACATACTTGGTTTCTGTTTCTATCAGTGAAATGACTCCTTAAATGCTTAGCTGAAAGCTGCATGGTGTGTTTCTGTATGTTGGCTCATATGTGTTATTCATATGAAATAAATTGTACTCTCAGAGCTTTGAACGGTGCTTCACACAACCGTGCAAATGTGCACACAGAAACTTTTGTGTCCCGGGAGGAAAGAAGGCTCCTTTGATGTTTGCTTTCAGATCATGTTTGTTTGCCTCTGAGGGTCGTCATCACTCGAGGAGTGTGTGTGTGTGTCTATATGAGCGAGCATGTGCACACTTTTGCACGTGTGTGTATGTGTTTTTAGGTATAGGTTAGGCTGTTACTGCTTTGGTGTGATGAAGCAGCTTGAAAGTGCAACCTCTGCAACATATCAATGGTCATACACCTAGTCTTAATGCTGAATAATGCTGTGTGTGTGTGTGTGTGCATGCTTGTGATCTCTTTTACTATTAGCCTTTGGCCAGTATAGGTTTAAAAATATATAAATTCCTTCCACACACAAAGACACATGTACATTATAATACTGTATAACACATGCAAACACACCTATAGCCTGAAACAGTACGTTGTCACTGCCATATTTTCCTAGAGGTATGCTCTTTTTTTCTCCCTTACTTCTTGTGTTTGCAAAAAAAGAAAGAATGAAAAAGGCAGAGCAATGGAACCAAGTAGAGAGCAGCAGCGTGGGCATGAGGCCACTGAGACAGAGAAAGAGTAGTAGTGGTCCATTTTAAGGACACAATTGCAAAGACTGGGACTAGTCATCTTGACAAGGCCAATGAGAGAGTAAAGAACATTGGATTTTGTTAGTTTACATTTTTAGGGATAGATGTTCAACAATTAGAGAATCCAGGCCACAAATGCTTATTCAAGGACCCAGAGCAGCTGCAGTACACTGTGTGCCATCTGTGGAAATGATTCTCTGTTTTTTTTTTTTAATTATTATTTCACCAAAGATTTTTTTAAAAAATCATGAATCATTTTTTTAAGACATGCATCATGGCCAAAAGAAATGGCTGTACAAGTGATGTAATGCAAGGAGACCGATCTATTGCTCTAACTGCCCAAGCACTGCATGACCACCGCCAGCTGCCCTGGCACTTGTGGTTCCTTTGTCTGATGATCCGAGAAGTAACACCTGGTCCCACTGTCCAATCCAGAAGATGCTGCCAGGACTGCAAACTTACAAAAGCTTGTCTTCCTTTACATTTAGAGGGATTGGACTCATTGTTTCAGACTTGGAGATGGTTTTTTTTTTGTATTATTATTGTGGAAATTGATGTATAAGATGTGTATACATCTTGTATAAGATGAAGGCAGGTGATCCACTGTGGCTGTGGCAACCCCTAAAGGGAGAAACCAAAAGAAGAAGAAGAAGAAGAAGAAGAAGAAGAAGAAGAAGAAGAAGAAGAAGAAGAAGAAGAAAGCAACGATAAACCCTCATTGTTTTCTTAGATGGTTGGTGTGCGTTAGTTATTGAAGCTCCTTGTGAAAAGGAATGGTATTTTAAAACATCTTCTCATATATCCTCTTTCTCCTAATGAGCTGCATTAATCCTAACAGGGTGGGCATCTGAGTAGCATGAATTAAATGCCTTACCAAATTAGGGAAAATTGCAGACCATCATTCCATCATTCACCATGGT
Organism: Brachirus orientalis; assembly: GCA_016785285.1. Lineage (NCBI taxonomy): Eukaryota > Metazoa > Chordata > Actinopteri > Pleuronectiformes > Soleidae > Brachirus > Brachirus orientalis. Next base: position 8,455,030 of record JAFBJR010000194.1, on the reverse strand, counting down.
ATTTTATTAAGTGTCCAATATGAGAAATGCCTGGTAAGTTATACATTCACAAAGGTTGCAGATGGTGCCATCGCAGAATTTTGATTGTTTGACTCAGCAAGCAAATTCCTTTTTTTTTCTTCTTTCAAAACAAGCTATATGTGTCTTCATCTGTCTTAGAAGAGTCTGAACTGAGGTCACACAAAAACTTGTGCTTTAGAAGTGAATGGCACAAAGCTTAGGCGAGATCTTGAATAAGCCTAAGAGGCACACAAAAAGAGCAAGGATGCAAAGCTTATGAGCAAAACATAAAATACAGACAGATAAGATATTAAGAAAAAAAATGTGTGAGTCCAAAAGAATGACACGAATAAAAGAGAGATAAACTGACAGCAAAGGAAAAACTATTAAAAAAAAGGCGATGCGGAAGGAGAAAGACAAAACAAAAGAGAGCAACATAGAGAAAAATGGAGAGCATAGGGAGCCAGCAAGATTGATTTCCATTCCTCCTTCTCTTTCCTTCCTCTCTTCTCCCTGGAACAGCTCCCTAAAGTCTTTGGATTAATGGCTCCATTTCTACTGCTCATTCATCAGATTCAGGAAGGCATACCAAAACAAAATGCCTCACTAGGCTCTCGTCTGATCTAGATATCTACCTGCCAAAACATCCGATAGACCCTTAAGTACTTTCACAGACAGGGAAAGCAACTTTATCTCTACCTCGGGTCAAATCAGAAGGGAACTAACACTATCCGTGTGCTTGTTAGCCCAGAAATGGTGGATGATTACAGACAGTTCAGCCTGGAGTCATAGAAAAGTCATTCTGAGTGCTAAAAGACCTGAATTTAATTATACATCTAGCCATGGGTATTGTCTTTCACTGATTATATTGTCTTTTCATCTTTCACACAAGGGTTTGCACAGTGTAACTGCATTTAAGTTGCTACCAGTGAAATTGTACGCTCCCAGTACTTCACAAAGAGGTGATCCTCTGCTCATCATGTAAGTTTGTCAGTGAACCCACGCACACACCAAAAGAGGTGCTCAAGGGAGTAACAAGAAGTTATCCAAATGTTATCCAAAAACATTGCCCACAACAGTCCCTGATGCAGGAGTCACACATAACCAGTCACACACAACCAATTTAGACTTAGATGAAAGGTGGTGAGGTCGTCATGGTAAGACAGTAATCAATAAATTGCTAATTATCTGTTTCATGATGTTCTGTAGTGGTGGGCTGAATAAAACATTGGCTAGTTTTGTGCTACATGCTCTTTTTAATAGGGACCAATGTGACCACTTGTATCGTCTGGTCCACAGCAGTGGGAGGGAGGCCACATTTGGCTGCAGTGTGTCTCGCTATTTGGCCTTGTCACAGTGTGTGCCAGCTGTGCCATGTAGAATGCCCTCTCACAGTGTGTGATAGCTAACATGCCAACCCTTGGCCCATTTTGATTAATGACAGTCTGACTCTGCCCCTCTGGAGGTTTGACTATGCCTCATCCACACACATACAGTTTTTTTTCTTTCCATCTGTCCATTTGATTTATCAGTGCCAGTCACACATTATCATTGGTCATCCATCTATCCCTACATTCACAGTGTTGGCTTTGACAGTATATAAGCTTTTCCCATACACGTTCTCATCCGAGAGTGTCATATATAGCCATGCTCTGTCAAAGCATCGCCTTAGAGATGTACACGGTATCCTTCTGAGTTTGAAAGAGATGCACCAGGCTTTTAGTTGACTTCCCTGGCAGCACATTTAGATGCTCAGAGCAGAGAAGGGGTACAATAAAATTCAGAAATTGAGGTTAGGATTGTGGCCAGGATAGGACTGAAGTTAAATTTAGGGCCAAGCAAAGGACTGAGGTTAGAGTTAAGATAAACATCCAGGTTAGGCAACGTAGATATCCACTGTGACCTGAGCATCTAAATGTGCCACCTGTTGCTTCTTTCAGACATTCAAAGGATACCTTGTGCATCTGTAAGGTGATGCTAAAAGACCGTTTAAAGAGCAATGGTACTGTATATGCCGCTCTCAGAATGAGAAGGAGCTGGTTTTTCTTTCTGTTTTTGCTTGTATTTGCTTGTCACTGCATGTCACGCTTTTAATCCTCACATCACAGCCAAATGTTACAGACCATATTCACCTAATATCTGCTGATCCAAGTGTGATTTTGAATATTACTTTGAAGGGCCACGCGATTGGTGTAGTTTTCAGCACTTTTGCAGCAAGAAGACCCAGTTTTGTGACATGGTCAGAATAATGGCATTTTTGCTTGGAGTTTGCATGTTGTGGGTTTCCTCCGGTTCTCTGGCTTCCTCCCACAGTCCAAAAACATACAGATTTTGGATTAGGTATGCTGTCTCTATGAGTGACACTCTCACCTCTCAGTAATACCCCTCAGTACAATAACATTTACATTGCTCATTTAAAAAAAATCTATCTCTTTAAAAGGTTTTTAAAGTGAATGGATGTCTGTGATTGGCTGTCAGTATGGAGTGTGCCCTACCTGACAGACCAGTCTTTAATGTGCAAGTGAGTTTTCCTGAGCTTTAGAAAGGATGCAACAGAGAGGGTGAAAAAAAAGATGGATGCATGATGTGGAGAGAGAGGGAAAGAAATGAGTGAGAGAGGAAGGGCGCATAAATCAGACAGATGATGTGGCAAATCTGGTATTTGTCATAACCAAGGGCAGGCTGGGAGACACCATCATAGACTTAACGATGTAAACAAAGTTATAATTCAAATAACCTTTCCTGCTCTCTTCTGTCCAATCTCTCTCTCTCTCCCAGCATCTCTCTCCATCATACTCTCCTCATCTCCACCTGTTTTCTCTCCTTCATTTTTTCACTCTGTCTTTCCCAAATTAATTCCACAACTTTGATTAGTTGCCACACTTTTTTTCTGTGTTATGCAGCAGCACTAATATGTTTGCCAGAGATGGAGATGTGTTTTATATTTTGTGAGGGTCAGATTATTTTAAAATATAAATGTGGGTGTAACAAAAAGTGACAATTATCAATAATATTAATATAACACTAATTAAAGCATTAAACAAGATTAGTGTACTACATAGTTCTGTTCTATGTACTTATTTTTTTCAAATTTTATTTACCAACCTCAGAAATTAATAATCTGTTTAGAGAGGGTTGGAGAGAATAGCCTCCCTCAAACTTTAACGGAAAGACCGCTGGATTAAGTGGGTGGTAGTGGTGGCTTTGGCTGGGAGGGGTCTGGCTGTTGTCTGTTGACTTTGGGCCCATTTGTCACCAGGCCTCAGAACATAAATCCAGTTTAGCTAACATGATTTGACTCTGTAGAAACATGGGTCCAGAGTGAGAGGAGCTTTGATTTATAGCTATTTTTTTGAGGAAACTAGTTCTTTCAGTGTCCTCCTAAGTAGGAAGTAATTTTGTCTCTTACTGATAAATCGTGTGTGGTCATTGTAAGAATATGACATGTTCTGTTTTAGCAGGCAAGTCTACAAGTTAGTTTATATTTGGGCTCTGGACGTTGACCCTGAAAACAGGCTCCTTATGTTTTATCACTGAAATGTGGTTGCCCATGTGTGTGTTTGTACCTCTGGGTACAAACAAACTCTGGGTAGTCAGGTACTAAATTATTAAAGAAGGTTTATTATATAATCGTTGATCATAAACGTCATCGTTTTTCCAATTAACCCAATATACTGTTGAGTGTGGCAGCAGCTACAGTTACAGAATGTCAGCATGAACTAGATTAGACAAAAGGTATTCAGATCGACAGTTTCACATCACATAAAATAAATTTTATGGTTTGTCCGTTTTTTTTTTTTTCTCACATATTTTACCAGCTGTTACAGCCACCAGTCATTATGTGAATGCTGTCAATTTGAGGTATTTCAGTGGCAGAATAATGCAACTCTTATGTGCCGAAGTTCAAGTTTTTTCAAGAAAAATGTACCCTTGTAGCCAAGTGAAAAAAACAAAACCAAAGCTCACAGCAGATCACTTTAAATGTTTTTTTTTTTTTTTTTTTTCTGCACAAATGGTATGATTTTAAAAATCATAATGACAAGTTTCATCCAAAAACGATGTTAGGCCAATAATCACAGTGAAGCTCTTTTTTCCCCCGAGGACGGTGTCTGCACTGTGAAAAACATATTGCCTACTCTGTTGACCTTAGGAATGGGTTATACATCGGTTATATCACCTCCCCCTTGCTGCTTTCTTGGCTGCCAGTTCTCATTCTGCTACAGGATAGCAAATTACTTCACACAATTTCCTTTTAAGTGGAAACACACACTCTTTAAACCATAAGGCACCCCACTGAGTTTGGAGTCTGCACTCAAACCCACAGATATATAAATTCTCAATACAGGGCACAAGCATACAAATGTAGACACCCTCTAACAGTATGGAAATACACAAACACACCAACAACTGAAAACCTGTATCTCATCTCAGATGGTCTCTAAAATGGTTCATGCATGTACCATTGTCTAATCTTCTCGCATTGGGCTCTTGTTTGAACAATCTTAAAATGCACTCAACTGGTTTCATACACAATCTTTTGAGTTAAAGAAAGGATAAGGTTGGAGTTTCTGGTGTTCAGTCATTGTAAAGAGAGGCATCGGTTTTTATGGCTCTCCCAAATTTAATAATGAATCGCTTACTAATTACTAATTATTCAGTCACTGAATTGAGTCACAGTCAGTGATTAACATTTTGGTTAGAATTTTTGTATACCCACAAAAAAACATGATATTTCCCTAACTATGACAGAATTAGTCTAACTTCGAATTTAGAAATAATTAGATCACATTCAAAATTATTATTCTAATACCCTTTAAATGGTTTAGATATGAGAGATGACTTTCAAACAACAAACGTGCACTCTAAAAATGTATTGAAGTGCATGTGAAAAAAAAACTAAACTGAACAAATAGATTAAAGTATTTATCACCATAGTGTGACATTCTGAAACTCTGAGTGTTAAATCCTCCCTTATCTATGTTCACCTGTTGACAGCAGCAAATGCATATTAATTAGTTCAATTCTTTCTGCAATAATTGATTCAGACACAATGAATTTGAGCTGAGTGCCGAAAATGAATTTCTCTTATGTAGGTGTCTGTTATTCCCAGGTCTCAGAGATGACACACACACATTATGAGTTAAGTTTTAATTAGCATGGTATGGTAGAACTACAGTGAGATATGTTGTAGGTTCTCTCATTATGTAGTGCCCAGTTGTTGTTGTGATCGTTAGCTTATAGAAACAAATTATGCAAACGAAACGATTGGTTTGAACAGGCTTGTTAGTGTGCAGTCAGTCGTGGGGATGAGAGTCCATATGGCCACAACAATTCTCTGCGTGTGCATGAGCTTCTTTTAGCTATGTGTGGATTTGCATCTGTTGCAGGTTGTGATTGTACATATACACGTCTTTGGGTTTTGTTGTTCCATGTGCGTGTTCACTACATATGGGAAATGCAGTAATAACCGCTCTGCACACCAATATGGGGATTTATGTGGCAGTCATTGGCTTTTACCACTAAGGTATTTTTTGCAATGATACAGCATGGCCAAGTGGTCAGATAGACTGTCTATAACACATCATAGACTGAAACCTTTGAACCTGTTCTTCGTGTTCTACCAGTGGTCACGTTTAAGTGATGTAGGGAATATAATTATATTCTTTCCAACCAGTCACTAATCACTGCACCCGGCAACCCCTGACTGTTATGAAAGATAATCTCAGGATATTCTTGTCTAAGCAAAATAAATTAGTCACTGTATTTAAATATGAAGAGTTATTAAGTTCTCTCATCTACATGTCACTTTCTAGACGGCATCCCATGTGTCTTGGTGTATAATTTCCACACTCTTTATTTTTGGCTGCTGCACCAAACGGTCTTAATCACCATTTGTTCTGGAAACGATGAGAACTGCTGTTAATCATAAATAATTTATAATGCAAAGTGGTTATTGAGAGGAACTTTGGTTATTGACAGAAGGTGAGTTCCTCTTAAAGAAAAACTTTTTTTGGGGGGGATGATCTTGGAGCTAACTTTACACTTACACTTTTAAATTGTCCTCACGCAGGTGGAATGTAAAGCTTTGGGTGGTGGGTGAGGAGAGAAAGATTGTATCTGATGATTCTTAACATTTTAAACAAATCTTTACAGAAGATTATCTCTGCTTTGCAGTAACACACCAAGTGGTTATTCAGTCTTTCCAATCCATCAAGCTGCTGTCTCTCATGCTGAGTTTCAGAACTAACCTTTGTTTTTGTCAAACACTCTTCCCTTCAGATCCAGTCCATGGTCCCCAAAACGTCAATGTGGTGGATGTCAGAGCCCGTCAGCTGACTATACAATGGGAGACATTTGGATATGCTGTCACTCGCTGTCACAGCTACAATCTGACGGTATGCACAGATGGCCATGTTTTTATGCAGTACCTGCAAATTCAGTGGTGCAAGTTAACTTTTGTAGATGTTTCATTTCTACCTTGAAATAAGTGTTGGCATATTATACCTTTCTACATGAAACTTCAGGTTGGCAAGTACATTTTTTTTTATTTTCACAGAAATATAATGTTGACAATAGTGAATGTTTACCTCTTGGATTTAGAAAATCAGTATATGTTGCAATTTGAAGTAAATATAGACACACTTCAACGCATATGATATTGTCAATTTGTTTTTTTGGGGTTTTTTTTTTGGCTTTTTTGGCTCAAATTCTCACTTGCAAGTAGGAAGATCATAGTTGTCCAACCTATTTGCATAAATTACTGCTGATGTAGGCTTTAGTGACTACTATGGTCACTCTAGATTTTCGATTATATCTTTGTGTTATGCATTCAAAAGACAGGAAGTCCAATTTGAGTAGCCATATTGTCCAGGAAGTGGCACATCAGTAGAGAACAGATTGGAGTTACATTTCAAAGCAAGAGGAGAGGAGGATATGTATAAAAAGAAAAAGAGGACCAGGAACCTGGGAAAAAAGAAGAAGTAGATGAGTTAAGATAAGTATTGGATGAATTCATCCAGAAGAAGACAGCAATTCAACACAACTAACTAACTAGCACAGCAATGTGGTTTTGGGTCAAATTCAGATCAGTCTGGATACTTGCCTGTGCCAAAAAAAGGTTGGGCCTGCAATATGAGCAAAGCCTTTAGTGTAATCCCAGCCTCAGTTTAATATGTGATATCTGACTTTCAATATTTAGGCATGAATGGTGACGTTATCTGCATTTGGCTATTCTCTCTAAACATGACGACACTAGGGACAGGATTTCTTTCAATAATTATTTAGTGTAAGCAGATGATAATTTGCAGTGACAGTGGAATAAATGTCAAGCATCTCCCTTCGCTTTCCAGGTGCAGTATCAGTATGTGTTCAACCAGCAAGAGTTCGCAGCAGAGGAGTTGATCCAGACATCATCACATTACACTCTTAGGGGGCTGAGGCCTTTTGTCAATGTCAGACTGCGGCTGGTCTTGGCCAACCCTGAAGGCAGCAAGGAGAGCGAGGAGATAGTCAAACAGACAGAGGAGGATGGTGAGTATAGAGACATTTCTACAAACATATTCAAACATCAACTAACCAGGTCATTGCAGCATTAGCTGTTCCAGAAACTAGGTGTTGGAGAAGTAATTACATGTAGAATGGGGAATTTTTATGACTCTCAACTGCCTGAACCATAATGACAGGTGAACCCGACCCAGCCAACCCACAAATGCAAATGTTAATTATGACCTGAACCCGACCGATGACCCGCAAATTTATTAATCCTTCGTTGATATATTTAGGGTTTATTTATTTTGTTGGAGAACCACAGTAACCAGGAGGTCTCACTCTGAGTGCTTTCCCACGTTCCTCAAATTGTATTTTCCACATCCTGGCCATAGGTGCAGGAGGAGGTTTAATAAATAAATAGAAATGAATAGACAGGTTATTCCAAACTATGTTTTTCAATGGCACAAAAAAAATCAATCACTTGAATATGCTTACTTTCACAAAAGAAGAAACAAAAATCTTAACCTTTAACAAACAAGCCCTTGCTGGCAAACTACATTTTTATTCTAGGCCTTGTGTTTGGCTGCACTCTGCAAAAAAAAAAAAAAAAGAAAGAATAGATTCTACATTTCCAGAATATAGCCCTTCACATGCTTCCAGCACATGACCACTTGACAAGAATGTATAAAAAAAACCAAAATGGTCTATAGCATTTTTGACCTCAAGGTGAGTGTTGTGTTTTGGGTCGAAAGTAACATTATTGGCCCTTGTATTTGAATATATTCAACACAGTCAATCATTCATTCATTGTCGACTGCTTTATTCTCCACATGAGAGTTTGGGGAGCTGGAGACTATCCCAGCTGACATTGGATGAAAGGTAGGGTCTCATCCTGGACAGGTCGCCAGCCCATAGCAGTAGCAGTAGTAGAAAGCCCACATGAACACTACTCCGCCATGTAGTTTTTTCAACATCTTATTTTTAAATTACATTTTTATCATCAACTAAAAAAATAAATAAATAAATAATAATAAAAAAAATGATTGATCAAGTTAGCAGTAAGTCAAACATCCTTCAAAAGTTAGATGAAACCAGCTGCAGAGTTTTAAATGCTTGGAAGCCACCTACCAAAACAGAAAATAGTTTTAGTGTTATAATTTATGTTCCCATGACATTAAAAAAGTCATAAGAGAAGAGAATAACAGCTATATAATCCTAGGTTTCAAATGAAATCTATTTTGTTTGTGTGTAGTGCCAAATCATAGTAAGTAAGCCCAAGACCTTAAAGTATTTTAAAAGGGAGAGAAGACAACCAGTAAGCATAGAGAGAAAATGTCCTTTTAACAGGCTGAGGGTGAGACAGATAAGAGAGATACTGTATAAATGTAAATATAAAATGTAAATGTAAAACAGTTGTATTAAGTTCTGTCAGAGTAGCTGTAAAGATGCTCATGATATTTTTAATACTATTCATTTGGTAGTCATTCATACCAGCAGTGGCATAGATTGCAGTCACAAAATTATACTGATATCAGTTTTAATTAAATAATATAATAATAATAACGAAGACAATAATAAAAGTACCACTATGTCTAATAATAACATCAGATCTGGATCTGCTATACAACATGTATTGACAAATTATGAATGTACCCATCTGTCCAAAAAACAACAGGGCTCTGTGTTCCACTAATTTCAGAACAAAGTAGTTGCCTCAGCAAATACTACAACCTAATTCATGGCTGCCTCACATTTCTCTCAACAACATATCAGCAATAAACTGGAATATCTCGAATCCATCAGCACAGTGCCAGATAAGCAGGATAAAAATGTTCTAATGATCCCAAATCTCTCATCTCTTTCCCACTCTCCCCAAGGCTTGCCATTCTTTTCACATCTCATCACTAATATTCTTTAGCTTATTTAGCTTCTGGGGAACATCAGACCTCAACCTGAAAATTTTCTCCCTTTCACCAGCTGAACACACGCATACTCAAAGTAGTCTGAAGCCTGAAAAAAAAAGAGTAAACATTAAGGGGAGCAGCAATGGCTTTGGGGAAAGAAGGCAAAAAAAAAACTTAATTGTTTTATGCTTAATTGTTTTTTATTTAACCATCATTAATCTCCTAGTTGTAATTCAGTAATTAGGGAACAGAGCAGCAATTGTTCACATGGAGGCTAATTGCTGTTTGTATGGTAATGGCTTTATAGAGCTGGGGCTACTGCAAATTAAGCCAGTTCTCCTCTCTCTCTCTTTCACACACACACACACACAAATATGCAATATATATATTCTGTAAATGGGATAGCTTTAACCCTGTAATGTTATGTGATGAAAAGTCTTAAATCCCTTAATGAAGGGCAGACTACCATTTTCTCACATGACTCATTTCCCACTCTCTTTGTCTCAATGTCTAAAACACATGGCATTTACAATGTCACTCCACATCCACTACTACAACACATCCACCACAAACACAAATTAAGCTTGCATCTTTCATCCATGCTGCTTTAAAGTTAAAGATTGCCCATGTTTCCTAGAGGAGATGATTGTTTTTCATTCTGCTGCTTGTCACTGCAATGCTAATTGACTCCCTGAGTATATGAAAAGTTCAAGTGTCTAAAGAAGCCTTCATCAGAAAATAAAAATGTGGAACACAAGGTTAAAGTTTTATTCTGAAGGATGCAAAGCTCCTCACACATGAAGATGAGTTCACCAAGGTCTTTTTGAGACATTGTTTCAGTGAGTCTATGAACAGTGTGAACTGACTTATTAAAAGTAAAAAGTACAAAAAGACACATTTTCAAAAGCCTTATATATATGATGTAAAAGCTGTTACAATAGTGAAAATAACTGCACACATTGTAGAGGATTGGGTACTCATTTTTAACTAGGTGTTGAGTAGAAGCTTTTTCTGAAAGATTTTGAATCGAATGTTGCATAATTGCATTCGCTTATTTATTTTCCTTCCTAGCTCACCATAAGTCGCCCATGCATTCATAATGATAAAAGACAATCTAACACAAAAACAAAAACATGCACAAAACACACAATATTCACAGAGATTTACCCTCAAGACAAATGTCATGTCCACTTATTGTACACACCAGCCTATTAACCTAACCATGAAACACCTATTTGTCAGGTAGCTGTCAGGTTAACTCAATACAGCAGATTTACTGCCAGGCCTATATTTTTTTTAAATATGTGCCAGAGGAAGTTATGTAGCTGTCTCACTACTTTAGCACCCACACTGTGCTGACCTTTTCCTCGAAAAACCGTGTTTTGCAACAATTTTGCATTAGCAAGTGAGTTCAAAGAGCAACAAAATGCCACTTGGATCACTTGAGATCAATGTATTTATGAGGTGTTATGAAAATGCCCTCCCGCACTGTTTTTGATCCTCACCAGATATTAATTCATACCCGGTGGCGAGCAAGTTACACTAACCATCTGCCACTAAATGTTGACGTTGTGGAGTTATATCAGCTGGTTCACTGTAGAAGAAACAAATCTCATCACATAGATAGGTTTTACAAAAAAGAAAACAGAATTCAAGATAAAGAATTTAAAGATCTATAAATGCCAATTTTCATGTCTTGAGGAGCCGCCTGAACAGTTTTACAGGGGTCTGTTGTGGTCTATGGGAAAATGCAGGGCGTGTTGCTTCAATAGCTGTGCAGTAGGTGGTGTTCTCGGTACCTGTAATCAAGAATAGTAATTATTCAACTGCATTTGCCTCAAATCTGATTGTTTAATCCAAGAACATGCTACAGTATACTGTATTATTTATCAAGTATCTTTAAGTTGACTTTTGAAAATTCTAAGAATTTCACACAGTGCACAAAGTAATAAAATATAGTATAATATTATACCTTTTTATTGACAAATGGTACTCATCATTCAGAGTACATTTCTATACATATAAAATGAATAATGATAAGTAAATTAGCTGGACTTACCACACTTCAACGCCTGATATTATTACTGCTTTAACATACTGGATATTGTCAGATATAAATGTATAACAAATAAAGCCATTCTCCAAAGAAATCTTTGATTGATCACAACTATATTACTTTTTCATTATAATAACATTTGGAAACGGAGTGTTTCAAAGGAAAAACAAGATAATACATTTGATGATGAAATTCAGAAATGAAAAGTAGGATCTGTGACTTATGTCTGTGACTTATGTATGTTGTGTTGTTTTCAAGTCACACAGCACATATTCAACATAAATAATGATTTTAAATCCCTGTAGTTGTGACATGATTAAAGAAAATGTTCTCACTCAGAGTTAAATTTAATAATCCTATTCTTTCTCAGAGAAGAAAAACAACATAGATACCAAATGTTTTATTATTCAGCTGTCATATTTTTCTAAGATGCAATTCATCAAAGTCACTTAGTTCTGCAGGTGCACTTGTGGCTGGGCTTTTAATAATATGAACGTTTCTTTTGTGCATTGTGGATCATACGATGATCTCAGCCCATGTAGTCTAAGTGAATAAATGCAACATTCAAGTTAATGATTATCTTTCATGAACTTGGATTATGTTGGCATTTCGTTTCCCTGTGTTTTGCTTTTTGAAAAAAAAAAAAAAAAAAAAACTTGTACGAAAAACCAAAACTTATTTATAATAATACTTTATGAAGACTTGACTTTTACACTTCCATCGTGTTTGCTGTCATCTTTTGTTTGAAGAAAAATGTTTTTGTGGAGATAGCTGAGCTGAGTTATATTTGTGTCTTAAAAAGTAATAGGGCTGCAATAACATACATTTAGAGAAATCTCTTAGAACTGGAATTTAAAACATCAAACAAGGAGTGTTAACGTGCAGAAGTGACGTTGAAAGCTTCACAGAACAATTCCGACCTTGTGGTATTACAGGTGATTCTGTTAGTACAGTAGGTAAGTGATTAATATAAGTGATTAATATAATTTGGCACAAAAAAGTTTAAAGGTGCAAAAATTACTCTTCTAATGAAGACTTTATCATAAAGTCATTTTCAAAGGAATGAACAGTCTCACTTCTTTTAGAAACAAGGAGATACTGGTCCTCTTAAACCACAACTAATACCAATCCATCCTGTAATCTTTATTTCACGACATGTAATTTATTCTTTATCCAGTCCATCAGCTCTACTGCCAATGCCTGCTTACTTACTTTTCATCAAGATGTGATTATTTATGCCCAGGGAGGATAAATCTTTACAATGATCAAATCTTAAACAACAAGAGGAATGGCTTTGTGAAAAAAATAGATTTTCCATGAATTACTCATTTCCACCAGTGTACATGAGACCAAATGAGGTGTTCCATCCCAAATTGAGAAATCCATCATTCTTACAGAAAAAAAAAAAACTCTAAAAAAAAAAATAAATAAATAATGTAAGTCAAAAATTTCATAAAAAACTACCAGGTCTGTTGCAGATCAAAACAAAAGTGGGGATCTAGAAAGCAAGGGAAACAAAAGCCGCAGACAGAAAGATATTTATTTCATGCAGAATTTCAATTGAACTAAGGATGTTTTAGAATAGAAGGTTGGTTTAATAAGGCCGGGAGATAAACACATAGATAAATAGGGGAGAGAAGGCGAGGGGGTGTGTGCGTGTTGTGGTGGTCGGGGGGGTGGGGGGCTTAATAAAGAGGACCAACCATTGTGCAGCAAGGTGGAACTTAATCAAGTTATGATTAATGTGTTACAGATGCTGTTGTCTTTTCAATGAAAAGATATTTCCTCATGTCACTCTCTCACACACACACACACACATTTGTCCAGCATTCGTAGTGAGAACCCTCATAGACGTAACGCATTCCCTAGCCTCTTACCCTAACCTTCACCATCACAACTAAGTGCATAACCCTAACCCTGACCTAAAAGCAATTCTAACAGTCACCCTAAAAACAAGTTGTAACCCTGAAAAAGCCCTTTAAAGATGTGTGGACCAGCCAAAATAGCCTCACTTTCCCAAAATGTCCTCATTCCAGACAGTTTATACTTTTTTTGGTCCTCACAAAGCTACATATACAAGAACACACACTTATCGAGAAAAGAATACCCTAACCCTAATTCAATGTGTCCACTCTCTTCAAAAACAGCATTTTGAAGTTTCCAAAAAAACTGTTCTCCCTCCATTAGTTTTAACAGTGATCCTCACAAAGACAGAAGTACAAGTACACACACACAGACACACAAAGCAGGAAGTGATAAGGTGTTGAATAAAAATGGCAGCATCTAATTGCATTTCTTTGTTAGGGTAATTTGATATGCTCCACCAGCTGGAGCCTTAATCAACACCTTGGAATTAGTAATCAAAATATTCCTCTGTCTGACTTTTTCTGCCACTATGTTACTGCGTGTGTGTCGCTGTCTGTGTGTATCTCCATGTCGATGGGTTCATTTGGGGGTCAGTGACCTCAGGTGTTATTCTCGTATGCAACATGCTATTTTGTCTTTTTTTCTTATGTAAATGCAATAACACAGTTTTTGGCTTTATATTATAATGGGTATTGTTTACACACAGACATGGGTGTTCTGCCAAAAGTGCACAACATATTGGGTATATTATGCACATATAAAACAAAATTGAAAAAGAATGGATATGTACTTAATATATTTATTTAAAACTTGTTTGTTTTATATTTAAAAATGCAAACCAGCCCCACCCATTAAGACTCTGGCATACAAAATGTGAAGGTAAAGGGCAGTTAAAGGTTTAATGAAGCAACACTGCGGTTGCCAATATCCTTAAAACACCACAGAGAGTGTTATAATCTATAATGGTGGACAATCACATGACATGGTGACTTACACATTATTCCAAGCTTTGGATTTAGGTTTAGATGTATAATATGTAATAGTATGTAAAGCACAATCATCATTTTAATCAGAGGTAGCATATCTGTGGTAGGGTTTTTAATTATTGTAAAGTGATGTAGTGATTCGTGGGGCAAATCTTATTGTAAATTAGACCATACAATTTCATCACTTGCAAAACCAGCATGGGTGCTTTGAAATGCTCCACAATGCACGTTGCCTTAAAGCTCTTTGATGTTTTAAAGAAAGATGGGTAATGGCGCCCAGTTCTTAAGTGCAAAAGACAATGCTGTGCTGTATTCATCTTTTACTCTTTTCTTCTTTTCAATGTTGGGTGTCACTGAGATATGGATAAGGTGATAAGAGACGAACATAGTCATTCACATTACATTACATATGCCAACTGCTATAAAAAATATCAAAAAAAAAAAGAAAATGTTGTTTGTTTCAAGCAAATGGCTGAATGTTTGCAATGCTTTTTTTTTCATTCAATAAAACAGGATGTTGTTGCATTGCGGGCATTTAGTTAACATTGCTACAGTAGCTTACCTGCCTTCATCACTAACATCATGCACAGCTGACTGCAAACAGATTAAAGGCCACACAACACAGCATGATTTATGTTATGAGGACTTGATTTTTGTCCCCATAAGGAAGAGAAGTCCTAATAATATGACTGTGTAAACAGATTTAGGTCTCCACAACATAAGAAATACTAGATACACACACCTAAACACACTGCTGGAGCCCTGGCCTTGTCTTTCACAGCCCTCAGTGATTGTCTGTGCAGTGTGCAGCATGGGCACGAGCACTATTGCCTTTCAAGCATTTAGTGACAAGGTGTGGCTGTTAGTGTGCGCATTTGAGTGTTAGACTGCCTAACAGTTTCCCTCCCTGACACAGTGTCTGACACATCTCTGTCTACATGCCTTCATAAAGCCTGAGCCACATGTGAAGGCCTGCCTCTTCTTTTAGACAACACACAGAGCTCAAGACCTGCATTTTTTTTATTTTCCCTGCAAATCCTGAAATTCTACTCAATATACCTTGTTTTTTGTGTCCTCCTTACTAACAGACACCTGGCTACAAGGTAGATTTTATTCTAAGGAGTAACATAGTGAAACTGTCTGCTCTTTGCTGTTTGTGTGAAAGAGAGGAGCTAAATGCAGTGCAGTCAAGGCTCAGTGTTTTTTTATCACCCCACAGGAAGATTTTTACCCCTCCTCAGGGTAACCCTGTCAGTTATATTTTAACTGATGTCCCCAGGATTCTGTAGCTTCATATTCCAACTGTTTCCTTTTTCAGCTCCTTCCAATGATTGTTAGGCAAAGTTCTGCCATAACCACATGGTATGGTTAAATATAATGCTTTCTGTAGTCCACGTCAGTTTTCGGTGATTGAAATTACCCCTGCTCAAACTGCCCCTCAGCAGGCTTGTTTTTGTTCACAACATAGTTAGCGGACATTTGTCTTGATTGCAGTCAGGAATTCACACTGCCAAATCAGAATAAACCACTTGTTCTCAACATGTTAAATATGGAGTCATTCACCTGAGGACTGCTGCTATACAGGCCATGAACATAGACTGTATGTAAAAAATAGACATAGCCCTCAATTTTTGAAATGTTAAGCCCAGACGGAAACATGGAAGATTTGACTGTAAGATTAAAGGAAAATCATTTTGCTTCTCACTTTGCTAATAACATGTCAGTAAGTATTTTTCTGCGGAGTAAATGGTATGATTTGCTAGTTGTGGGTCTTATTCTGTAACACCGAATGTCAGTTTTGAAAATCATGTTCCAATTTAGAGGGAAATGGACAATAAAACACTTCACACATGACTGCATTGTTTGACTGACAGCTAGGTTCCTGGTTGCAGGTCTGTTAACTGCTGGTTTAACTTCTGTCAGTCACATTCTAAATCTTGAGGCTTCACAATGTCCGTTTTGTGGCTGAAAGACTATTCCCATTTTCATATACAGTCTGTGGCTATGAAGGGGAGGGACGAGCACCCAGCACTAAACTTAATTTACTGCAGAATATGTGCAATCTAAATAGGACACTACAATCGGCAGTGCGATGTGTGCCAATCTAATGACACAATGCCAAACATCAACAATATATGTTGTTTACCAAACTGTCAAACAAATGTCATCAGCATAGAGGTTCTACCACATTTATTTTAGTCTATAGTCACGATGGGTTGAGATGAGCATCAGCAACCATGGCTTCTGCAGCTGCAACTGGGCGTCCACTACTTATTTTCAACTTACATTGAGATTTAGTGCGTAAGTGATCACTGTACCCTTAGACACAGGAAATTGTACAAACCAGCAAAAGCTACACTTTTTTTTTTTTTTTTTCCCTAAATGAGCTGCAATGCTTATCCAAATTGACCTGAGGCTGACAGCTATGTTTAACTTTTTAATATAAACATTTGTCTGTTACATGCAAACCATGTTACACGATGAGTTCATTCAAAGCTTATTAAGCCCATCAGCTCCCCACGACTTTCACTGTGTGGGTTAATGAATTAAGCCTGGATCGATGTTGTGGCTGCAATTTAATTTAATTGTTTCCATACAAACAGTTCAGCTGATCAGCTTAATTACACAAGATGGTTAATCGCCACTTTTAAATACGAACCTAAACTTAATAACTTTGACAAACTTCAGTCAGCTATTTGCATTCGATGCCATTTTTATAGCTATAACCAATTCATAAATATTGTTATTTTCATGAAACAGGAGCTATTATGGGGTCACACATCATAATTAACTATTCCAAATGTCTTTTATGGTAGCCAGCAGCATTTCTTATTTTTTTTATCACAGCAAAAACACCCAGATCTAGATTTTGAATGTTAATAATTCTGATAAAAGGGTTCCCAGATATCTCCTACAGACTTACAGGGTAGTTCCATATGGATAATCTTCCTCCTTATCATCACTCAATTCTGTCTATTTTTCATTCCTTTCCTCTGATACATTACTTCACTTTCACATTATTCACATGAGTTGTATCAAAAGTAATAATGCAGTTAAAATGTGTGACTGTCATGGTCTATATGTATGGATATACTGTATTTTGCTGTGGTTCTAAATGTTTTCAGTGACGAAACAACAATAAAATAAAAGCAATATTATTGCTTTTATTACATTCTTCATGTTATTGTAGCGAGCCGTTTAACTGGTAATCAAGCAGAACACCCTGAATCAGGAATTAACAAGTTTTTTCTTATCAAATTGTTATTGTTATCAACCCTACTATTTTTGTTGGGTCAAAATCTACCTTTTGTCATATTTTAGAAGAATAAACCACATTCATTTATTCATTTATTTATAGTTGAAACAAAACTATAATAGTACTGAATACAATAAAATACATTTAATGACCTTTGTGAATTTTTTACATGTGCAATGTGTGATTTGTTGACCCAGTAATACTTCAGGGTTGATTATGCACATAAACTCAGAATAAATATAACCAAGCCTTAAGACCAAATAAATCACAGGGAAGACATAAATATACAACAAGAAAAGAATAATAGTATAAAATATGTATTCACTATCAACTCGAATATGATCTCTGGAACACCCCTGTACACATATCTTGCACTATAAAGTAAACTGCATACCAAAGTGAGTGTGCATGCACAGTAGAATTATTTATTTACATTGTTATGTAGCCATACATTGTGATTAACTCAAGCAGAGGTCAAATTTGATTAATTAATTTTTTTTGCCATTGTCACAGCTACAATAGGCCTCTCTACCTTATTACCTTTTTGGTACAAACAACTGTCATACAATACAAAGTGCAGTAAACAAATGAAACTTGAACCCTGTGTAAATAAACACATTTTGATAGAAATTAAGTGAATTCCACTATTAAACTATTATGTACTTTGTCAGTACTGTTGGCTAACAAAAACAGTAAATCTGGATACTAATTAAAGGCAAAATGTCTCTGCAGTGCCCGGCTCAGTTCCAATGGAGTCTCTACAGAATACACCCTATGAAGAGAAGATCTTCATGCAATGGAAAGCTCCCAATGAAACCAACGGAGTCATCACACTGTATGAGGTGGGTCAAAGCCTTTCAACGTATTCATACTGACTGACATCATTACCAGCTTGTTATTGATGTCATTGGCTTAAATCAGAGCCTGTATACTTTATAATTGTAGTCAAAGCATTTTCTCTCACATTATAATACAGGGGCCTTGTCATCTTGTATTGGTGACCTGGAGCTAGAGTTTGCACAATAGAGATGACTTCTGCTTTGTCAATCACATTTTTGTTATGATTAATACCTTGATTGATTTAGTTTGGTCCATGTCTCGACCTCTTACATGGAGAACATCGGCTTTATGACCATTTCTGCCTTTCCTTTTGGTAACTGTCATGTCATTTCTCATTTTTTTGTTCATGAGTTGCATCCACTCTAGTGATGACAATGACTCTTATTTTTTGTACAAGGGGAGAGGATAGGGATACTCATTCAAAATGTCTGCTATTGTAATTACAAATTACTATATATCACACTTACAATGCTTGATTTTTCTTAGTTTAACATGATGATCAAAAGTAATTATATCACCAGTTGGATATCATTTTTGGTTTGAAACCACTGGGTCATGACTGTGTGAAGCTGGTTTAATCCTCAGTTGAATGCTGAGCTCTCATTTCACCTGGACTGGCCTTTCAGCGGATTTCTACATTATAACCAGTAAAGCCCCCACCCCGCCTTCAATCACAGGGGAGTGGAGGAGATGGAGCTGGTGAAAACACAAAAGAGTGGCAGAAATAAAGAAACAGAAGCAAAGTGTAGGCCAATAATGGAGAAAAACATGCCAAGTGGATGCAAAAAGAACTTTCACTCTCAATTTAGTTACTTTACTGGGAATAATTTACTTTTTTATCAGTCTTCAGTCTCAGTGGGGTTAAGCAAAGAGACCTAGCTCTCAGTGTGTGTCTGTGTGTCTCAAAGGATTTGGGTGAGGTTAAAACAGAGCTTTGTGCTGGCTAGACAAACTTAAGGTGGAAAAACCTTTTCTGAGTTAAAATGGGTCTAAAAAAAACTTTGCTTGCTGTAGCTCAAAGGTCCCCTTCACTCGGGTAGAGCTAAATCTACCCACAGAGGGGGTGGGGTACCCATGAGGGGCCCACTGACAAGTACATTTCAAATCCACAACTGATATATAAGAGATCCTATCATATATCTAATCAGATTCATAACACAAGAAATTGCCACTTACTGAGCCAAACTTGCATAAACATACAGCGAAACCAAGCCACTTTTAAATACAAGCACATTGTTGACAAATGTTTCAGAACAAAGGACACGTCGTACAAACAATGAAATAAACAGTGGTCCACTACAGCCATAATGTAGACGCAACGATCTGCCGGCAAACGACAGGCAGACTTGTGCTGAGAAGCTGTGAATGAGGAATTGAACAACATATTATTAATCAAACACTCTGACTGTATTTTGTCATCACCACAAAAAACGTGGTATAAAAAGGTTAGTTTTGTTTGGTTCACTCACTGGTTATTGTCCACGCACAGTCTGTTGCAGTGCACTGTGCTCCATTACTGAAACTTTCTTCATAGGACAAAATAATCCAAACACAGCTGAACTTGGTTATACAAGCCACTGTCTCTTTTTACAGTCACTTCTCCGCCATGGTGGAAAACCGGTCAACCACTTTCTCCTTGTCACAGTCAATATCCTGGTCCACATACAGCAGGGTGAGGCCTCATTCATACAATTGTAGATGAACACAAATAAATTGCTGAAGCTTAGTTCACGTGGAACTGTAATTTCATCACTCAGCAAATTTTCCATCAAGTTCAATTTAGGGCCAGTAGATGAAGTTTGCTATTTTATTCCCAATAATGGATCAATCAGCCCTCTAAAATTATTAATCTCTCACAGGGAGCCTGTGCTCCATTTATGCCTTTACTACAATAATGTGAGGTATTGACCTCACCATGTAAAGTGAGATAATAAATGTTGTGAATTAGCACTATACAAATAAAATTGAATCAAATTGAATTGAACAGAACTGAATTGCATTGGAGAATAAGCAATTGGACACTCTAAATTGCACATAGATGTGAATGTAAGAGTGAATGGTTGTCTGTCTCTGTCTGGCCCTGCGATGGATGCATACTACCTTAATAGTTAGTATAGTGAGTAACTGTAGCAGTCTGGCTTGGTCCAACATGAGAACTCAACCTGCCACAAAGAACCGGCAGACTGAGTTAACACTGAAATTTGGAGACAGTTCCTGACAAAGTGAAAGAATGAATATAAACATATAAACAGTTCTGTTTTGACACTTACATGTAGCGCCTTTTAAAGAAAACCGAACTTTCTTCACTCAAAGGAAGCCATTTTATTAAAATAATGTGGAAAGCTTTGGGCACAGAAAGAGATATGTGAGTGCTTTACCATGTGAGTGCCAGGGCAGATTTAAATCAAACATGTGTCATATTCAGGAATAAATGAGAACACTCATTCCAAATTAGATACAAGCAGCCATTCAGCTGTGATGTGAGAAAAGTAGGGATGGGAAAATGGAGAGGAGGTGGAGGAGAGACTGAGTCCCTGACAATCCTTCAGACAGTGTTTGGGAGTGAGTGAGATAGAGAGACAGATTGAGAGTTGTGGATATACACTTCAGGAGATCCTGCTATTAATCAAGTTGCTGGGACCTAAATCTATTTATATAATCACATTGTGCGTACTTGCCCTTATTTGAACACGAAGTATGTCACTCTAGCACTATAATCTAATAAACCTTCAGGTAAATTATTCATATTTGAAGGTTAGATTACTGCAGGTTAAAGTAAGTCTCCATACACTTAGTGTAAGTTGATGTAAAGTCTACAGACATCATAAAAATAGAACTTAATGTGTAAGAGTGTATGTAGTTGGAGACAGTTTATTTGGGTTGATGCTGTGTTGAGCCCTCTATCTAATGAATTATTGACTACTTTTCCGTCTCCTGTTCTCTATCACTGCATCAAGGGGCTACCTCACACCCTGAAAAGGAATCCCTTAGACATAACAGAAATGAATAACTATAGGCCAATATCTAATCTCCTGCTCATAGGTAAAATTATTGAAAAGGCAGTATTTCAATAGCTTAAAGACTTCTTGACACTAAATAAATGTTTTGATGTCTTCCAGTCTGATTTTCGACCACACCACAGCACTGAGACAGCTCTTGTCAAGGTCTTCAATGACGTACATCTGAACACAGATAGTGGCAAAATTTCTGTTTTAGTATTATTGGATCTCAGTGCAGCATTTGATACTGTCGACCACAAGATACAGTATTGCTTAACTGACTGCAAAACTGGGTGGGTCTTTCTGGTACAGTGCTTCACTGGCTTGAGTCATACTTATTGGACAGGGATTACTTTGTGTCTATTGGCAATCACAGACCCAAGCAGATAAAACTGACCAGTGGAGTTCCTCAAGGCTCAATTCTAGGGCCATTGTTGTTTAACATTTACATGCTTCCACTAGCTTAGATCTTCACAAACCACAAAATTTGTTATCACAACTATGCAGATGACATGTGATGACATTTACATCACCATATCATAGCCCAATACAAGCCCTTAGAGACTACATTGAGCAAATTAATGAGTGGATGTGTTTTTCTTCAGCTAAACAAAGACAAAAAAGAATTAATTGTCTTTGGAGCTAAGCAGGAAAGAGTCAAAGTTGAAGCTTGCCTTCAATCACTTGCATTAAAACCAAAAAACCAAGAAATCTTGGCGTTCACATGGACTCTGACCTGATTTAAATGGCCACATTAAAACAGTCACAAAGTCTGCATACTATCATCTGAACAATATATTGAGACTTAAAGTACTTATGACGCAACAGGACCTGGAAAAACTGGTCCATGCCTTTATCTTTAGTCGATTAGACTATTGCAATGCCGTTCTCACCGGCCTCCCAAAACAATCCATTAGACAGCTGCAGCTGATTCAGAACGCTACTGCCCGTATTCTCACTAAGACCAAAAAGGTGGAACACATAACTCCAGTTCTGAAGTCCTCACACTGGCTTCCTTTCTGCCAAAGAATTTACTTTAAAATATTGCTGTTAGTCTATAAAGCACTGAATGGTTTAGGCCCAAAATACATTTCTGACCTGTTGGCTCACTATGAACCATCCAGACCACTAAGGTCATCTGGCTCAGGTTTGCTCTGTGTCCCCAGGACCAGGACCAAACATGAGGAAGCTGCTTTCAGCTTTTATGCCCCAAATACCTGGAACAAACTCCCAGAAGAGGGTAGATCTGCTACATCAATTCATTCTTTTAAATTTAGCCTGAAAACCTACCTGTTTGCCAAAATAGAAATTAAATCATCATATCTGCTGCATATCAGCCACAACTGTAACTTTTAGCCTTTTAAGCTCTTTTCTCTTTCTTTTGTCTCTATATTTAATTTTTTTAAATGTCTTACTATGCCTTTTATATCTGTATTTCTCTTTTTTTTATTGTATAGCACTTTGAAATACCTTGATGTTGAAATGTGCTATATAAATAAAATTGCCTTGCCTTGCCTCACACCATGACCTGCCAGTGTGTGTGTGTGTGTGTGTCCCTCAATATTATCACCTTTTTTGTAGGAAATTTTTTTTTTTTTTTTTTTTTTTTTTCATTTTAATTTTATGACTTAGAAAATCAACATTTTTGTCAAGTTTAAACATTTCTTTTTTATTTGCAAACATGAATCATGTTTAACCTTGAGAGTGTTTTATATCAATTTATTATTATTATTATTATTATTATTTCAGTGGTTCTATGTGCTGCTAGTTGCCCAATGTAAGTATCAATACAACATTTTCGTGAGGGTTAAACAAAGAAACCACAAAATAATCTCAGTGGTTTATATATTTTGACTGTTGAATATACTTTTTACTCTACAGATATTTAATCTCGATTGAGATTTGCAGACATACAGTAAGATGTAATCCAGCTGCTGTTTTGAACTCATTTTACACTTGTATAACATGAACATATTATTTTGGCAGCATCTTCTCATGTAATTGCCTCTATTTTCTCCTAAGCCCTTTCTACCTTCTAACATCAATCTCCGGCCTGTATAATTTTTTTTTTCTCACAGTACAAAGACCACTCACCATCTCTGAAACCTCCATTAGACCTCGGCCTCGAGCTTAAAAAAAAAAAAAAAAAGCTCCACAGTCTATAAACCTCTTGGGATCAACATCAATTTCACCTTGTTTTGTGTTGGTTTCATTAATATGAATCTAAGCTCTCCATCCTGTCTGCCCTGGCGGAGGCGGCACAACTCTGCATCATCTGTTAAACATATCAGAGCCTCAACACAATGTGCAGCTATTAGAGATAATTACTATAATTGCAGCTATTGACAGGATTAAAGGCATCATCTGAAACATCTAAAGGGGTTCTTGTCATGTCCTATCCTGCTCTGTTGTCTCTTGTGTTTTTTTTTTTTTTTCCACCTCCCTCTGTTCCTCGTTTTTAAGGAGAGAACCCAAAAGAATTACATTTAGGACTTTGGGTTGGGGAGGGGGAGAATTGTTAGGAGTGATAAGAAAATTGAAAAGTGAGGACTGTGAGAGGAGATAAAACTCACAAAGTAAGGATGGGCAAACGTGTCAGACAACAACGGCGTGATTAAATGAATTAATTCAGTGTCCAAATATGCTCACTTCATCTTTTGCGTCTATTACTATAATTGCAGCTAATTACACGAATAAAGGAAACATCTGTGAGGGATCTAAACAGAACAAAAGGTCTCCCTGTCACCCCCACTATACTGTACTCTGTTCATCAGAAAAAAGAATTAATTATGTTTAGGGAAAATGTGCTAAGGGAGGCAGTTTGAGTGGTGGACAGAAGTGAGGTGAGGAAAGACTGAAACAGACAGTGTTTAAAATCTCTTAACAAAACTATAATTTTTTCCCTATAACAGCATGGCATAGTATTATTATATCCGTGCTATGAAGAAATAACAAGGACTGAACTGTCTTCTGTGGTTATTTAAGATACAGAGTAAGAGTAAGAGGTTTTAAACATTACAATCTGTGACTCCCTGCAACTTTTCTTCACCCCTGACCCTTCCAATAATTCACAGACATTGGCAGTTGCTGAAGTGAGAGTAGACAAGCACTCTAGCACGCTCACAGATCATGACCTTGTCAAACCCTTCTTTGATTGCCTCATCAGACCACGCAGCCATTGCAGGTTCTCTTGGTAAGATAGCTGTACTCCCTGCTGGTGTATATGGAGTTATTCCAGAACCCCTGCTGCTTCAACAGATGCTGGTGCTAACATTTATTAGAATAAAGCAGTGAAGCAAGTCATGAGATCGTAGATTTGCCAATTTGGTTTAACCCAATGCATCAGAGCTTTTCATGTTTCAGCCTTGTCTGACAGGGATGACGTTCATCTCTCCTTATTTATGTCAATAACTTCAGGAGGAAGTGCTGCTAATAAAATAGATTATCCTGCCTGTTGCAGTGTAGCATTTTGAATGAAAGTGCTTGTTTATTATTGCCCCCAATTGCCCTTTAGTCACCCTGGTGCTTCATATGGGGTTTGGCCTAAGTTATAGCTGAGATGGGTAAAGCAGGCAACGGCATTGGGGGCAACCAAAATGAAACAATTTGTTACTGTGAGTAAACAAACGGATTTAACGAGTGATAGAAATATTTAAATGACTTTAAATACAGTATATAACATTAACCTTGTTGTACATCTTTTAGAGTCTTTATGGATCTACAGGTGTCCCCTGACCTCACTGTGGGCCTTCATTATCCAGGGGATATAGGTTTCATTGCCATCATCCACCCACTGCTTCTTAGATCACAATGTAATTCACATTGAAAATGTATAATAGAGGCCATAACAGGTCACCAGAAAGCCAAATGTTTCTTCCACTTTTTTAACTACTTTTCACATTTTTCAGCAGCGCACCTCAGAATAAAGGTCAATTGCTCCATAATACAAATTTCCTGAACTATTTCTATCCATTCTGTTATTGTTGGAGGTTCCTTATTCACACCAAGGTTACTAGTACATGTAGTTATTCTCGTCTGGTCCTCTGTGTGAATAACTTAAGTCTCCAGTTCATCACCCCTCAAATATGGCCTTTAATCAGTCACAGCGATCAACATTGGCACCCACTCTGACATTTATTTCACTGAGTTACTTTGTTGATTTCCATAGAAAACAGGTTCTTCCCTTTTCTCTGGTCTCTGCACAGAGAAATGATTGATTTTCCTTAGGAGAGCGGCAGCCACCAAAGGTGATCTCATCATCTATTGAGTTCACTGTTGCCTCAGTGATAGCTGCAGGTCAGCTCGCAATACTGCTTAAAATAATTAAAGCCAACATAACTGCAATTTTGAATTTTAGAATTCAGAAATTAAAAATGGAGAAAATACACTGTCCAAAGAAATGTATCTCAGTTAGATTTAGTTAGTCTGGTCAAAGGAACACTAAAAATAAATCATTATCATTTACTCTCAATTACAAATGTACATCAATATAAGAATCAGTTTACTGTCTAATATTTTATTACATCATCTTAGAAAATCTAGTATTGTTTAGCTTTTGAGTAAAAAGTTTGAATTGATAATGAATAAAAGCATTATCTAAGAAAAAAGACAGGTTGGAGTCACTAATACTAAGGAGTTGGAATTGTCCTCATCCTGAATGTTTGTCTTCTATCCTGCTAACCTTCTCATTCTTCCCCCTCTCTTTCTCTGTATTCTTTTTCATTTCTGTCAATAATGGTCTATATTTAGAGTGGCTTTCAAGCCCTTGAGCTGCTGACACCATTTACTCTTTTCAGTTGGCCTACAGGGGAATGGCCCTCTTCACACCCATATGGGTTTGTGTGTGCGTGTGTGTGTTCTTGTGCATAGCAACCACCACTGCATTATAAGATATATTTCCTACAGCCTTGTGTGGCACAGCTTCATCTGTGAAACGGCAGGCAATTCAGCTGACCTCTCCTCCTCTAAGGGTACAATCACAAAAGTGAGTGTTTAACATCTGCAATGTTACAGAATATGATTTTCCAAAAAAAAAATCCAAGTGTTTTGTTTTTAAAACAAATCAATGTTAATTTCTACCTAGTGTATACATAATGTACACAGTGTAATCCAATTAACAAACGCATATATAACTGCCCTTGTAGCTTGTGTGCTTTTAGTAAATCATTTATGTTATTCTGGTGTGGATTTACGAAGGATGTGTTTTGTTGTCCAGTGTTGTTAAAAACCATAAAGAATAACATGATAATTCATCAGGACCATGTGATCAAGGCAGTATTGATTGGCAGCTGTTGTAGTTTTTAATCTGTCTACCAGTAGTTAAAGACAAGATTTGCACACACACAATGATTATAATTACTTGGTTTTGTAATCTCTCTCTAATGTCTCACCCTGCAGACAGAAGACTGTTTTCTCTGTCCTCTCGACCCCAGAGACCAAAAAACTACAAATCAGATTTTCAGTTAATCCTGCTTCCGTATCTTACTCTCCTCAGTGCTGAAGTCACATCTACCACTCTTTGCATTAATTGACTTTTTAGGAGTATTATAAGTCCTTGTGGATGTATATTAATCATTTCTAATCCAGTTGTTGGGTTTGGGATAAAGGAGTAAAATGCTTTTTTTTAATAAGTAATAGGTCTTAAAAAACAATAAGTTTGGCATGCTGCTCAGTTGTAACAATGTCTCTGATGTGCTCTTCAGTTTGGGGGGTCAAAAAAAATCACTTATCTAAGATTAGATCTCTTCCTTGTTTAAGATTAAGAAATCTCACTCACTCATCTTCTAACCACTTTATCCTTCACATGAGGATTGCGAGGGCACTGGTGCCGAATCCCAGCTGACATGGGGTGAGAGGCAGAGTACGCCCTGGACTGCTGGCCAGTCCATCGCAGAGCAGAATATGAAATCTTTTGAACACATTTAACTATATTTAGAGCTCATCTGCAATTTTTTTGTATATGTATGGGTATTACTAATACCCAAGAACAATCCATTATTAGTCAATTTCCAATCTTTACAAATGGCCTTGAAGTTTATTGATTCATTTATTGGCCACACTTAAAGGGACCACAACATTTAGGACTGTATTGTTATATGTTGACTTTTCATTCAAAACCACCATGTATTATTATACACCACACATCTCAGTTGCAACACTGTTTAGCAGTACTACTTCCCAATGGAAGAATCAGTTTTTCAGGGACATGCCGACAGTGGCTGCTGCCATCTGTAAGTGAGATTTAGAACAAGAAAAACCATAGTGTTATTGAGGTATGATGACATAAATCATTTCAGTGAAATCAACAAGAAAAAAGATGAAACTTCCTTCCTATAAGATCACAGACATGAGACCCAGTACATGTATCCACAGTACACTGGCAAATCATTGCCACTCCACAGTTATCAGTGTATCTGTATATGATTTAATGTGAAATTAAGAGTAGAAGTGTGTGTGACCTACATTGTAATCTAAAAAAAAGATAATATAGAGGGAGGATGCATTTTTTTTTTTTGTCACTCTTGTCAACTTGGCTGACAGGAAGTTTCTTGTGGCTGTCAGACAAGCATCTGATGCAGACTCAGCTTGTTTCCTGTCAAACTGTCACCACTTGCTGATTTTTGAGGGTGATTTCTGTGCTTTTTTTTCTCTGATCACTTCCTCTAGGGTGAACATAAATGCTCCATGTAGTCGGCTT
The DNA here is from genome assembly GCA_016785285.1 of Brachirus orientalis. Taxonomy (NCBI): domain Eukaryota; kingdom Metazoa; phylum Chordata; class Actinopteri; order Pleuronectiformes; family Soleidae; genus Brachirus; species Brachirus orientalis. Next base: position 8,426,938 of record JAFBJR010000194.1, on the reverse strand, counting down.
GTAATGATTTTGATTTTTGAACTTTGGTCACTGTGGGCTGCCATAACAGACAAATGACAACATACAAGAGCTTTCCAAAGAAATACAGAAGAGCTTTCAAAAGCCCTCATAAATCCTGGCATTTGTTTAATTTTATTTTCCTAGAGCTCACTGCTCCTCCCCTCTGCCTCTTGATGACTGATTGAATAGCCTGATTAAGCAATTAGAGATTGACATCTTGGATATTTATAGAACCAGAATGTTGTTGCTTATGCTCATCTCCCTTCCTCACATTTTTATTTTTCCATCTCTCTATACATTTGGAAATGTTTTTTGTTGTGTGCTGCTGTTTCAATTCAATTTGCTTAAATGAAAAAAAAAAAAAACAGACAATAATGATAAAAGCAACAGAGACTCTATTTCCATTTTCAATTTTACCTACCTGGACATGCATGCATGGTGGAATTTAAATACGTATTTGGATTGGCATGTCTTTGCCTGTGTGAGAGTGTTTCAGTATTTCTGAATGTTTGTTTGTGTGCGTTTCTATTCGTAGTGACCCAGAATGTCTTGACATTTTAAAGGCGGGAACACTCTGCCCCAAATGGAAACTTCTAAAAACAGCCATGCCGGAACCTAAAACAATAGGTGCCTCCTAAATTACAAGGCAAGGCAGAAGATGTCAGGGCACATTCTGAGGGGAGACAACGACAAAAGTTTTATGTGGGTTTCATACATTTCTCCACTGTGACAAAGTTTTAAGCACTCGAGGACAGGCACTGTAGAGTAGACTCTCTTTTTAATGTCTAATGAGCAGGATGTGAAGTGTTTAAATATAGTGTGATGCATGGTTTTTGCAGGGTTTTCCTTAGCTACTATATGTGTCCTCATTCAAAGGCAGGATAGTACCTATTTTTTGGTATATTGGCCCAGGGTATTAGCATACATCTATAAACAACTAGCACATTTTAGTCCATCTCTGAGGGGGTTTAAAATTTTGAGAGAAGCAGTTTTAAAAATCGATTTTACCATTTGCATTTTCCTTTCAAACATTTAAAAGAAAGCAGGGAGCTGAGTCTGTCACCTTAGTAAAATATAAGCTGTTTTAGTCGGAACTGGATCATAGCATAAAATCCTTAACTTAGAGACTTAAAGCTCAGCTTAATAAACACTTAACACATTTTTTTCCCCGCTGTTTGCTAACCAAATGAGTAAAGAGCTGATTCTATAACTGCTAATTTTATATGTCATGCACTTCCTGCCTTTCCAATGGATAACTGGGATAATCTTGTGATTTGTTAATATATTTTAAAGAAGACATATTTCAATATATCAGCTTTTATCCAAAGTCCATATTTACACTACCAGTCAAAAGTTTGGACACACCTTCTTATTTAATGTGGTCCAAAGGTGTGTCCAAACTTTTGACTGGTAGTGTAGCTCCTATTTGTTAATATAACAAAATGCAAACATCATTTTAAATATTCATTCCCACTTCAAACAGTGAATACTCAACACACAGCACAGCAAAGGAACAATAGATAAACAGAGAGAAACACAAACCAATATATAAATGTCAAATAAGAGTGTATAGTCTGTTAAATCCCATTTAAGCACCATTAATTATGTAACAAAAATGGTAATACAGATGAGGGTGGCAACATCTTACAGTCCCAGCACTGAGGTACTGGTCTGTCTACATTGTGTTACAATCTAGCTACAATACATCTAGTTACTGACTACACAGAAAAAGACAGCACAAAGTTATAGACAGTGAGTGGAACCTACTTTGTCAGTTCATGCTGCTGTAATCTACTTCTATTGAATACAAAACACATAGTAAGGTAATAACAACTTTAAACTCTCCTCAGATTAACACTAGAGAAGTAGAAGACAACTCACAATAGTTCCTATGTAATTCAACATGACAGACAACTGCAACAGTGAGATAGTGAGGAATGAAGCCACATCATAATTCCTAATAAAACAAACAGAGGCACAGAGAATGAAAAAATGTAAAATGACAAAACTGAATTGAAATAGCATTTCAACAGCACTGATCCCACGACGACACCTCGTAAACATTGTTTGTTTCCATAAAACTTGGCTGGAGCTCGGGAGGGCAAGCACGCATGCACATACACACACACCGCAGCAGTGTTTGATGAAAAGGGCTGCTGGGTAAAAGCAATGGCTTTTAATATTATACAGCATCAGTCTCCTGCATGAACAAACATACACAGTGGTATAAACAAACACACAAAGTGCACATGCTGGCAACATATTTTGATAATGCAATAAAATTATATGTTTTATGTTTGCAATGTTAAAAAAAAACTCTTTATAATATGACACCCATGTTGTCTTTTAGAGTGATTAAGTATAAAGCTGGGTATTTACAAATGCTAAGGACTGATTGATGAAGGTGTCCCACAGTAGTTCTGGCAAAACTATGGTTGTGCATATTGATAAGAGGATGATAGATGGAATTTGGTCTGTATGCTCTTCATGTAACAATTACGCAAATAGACAGGGATAAAAGTTCTCATTTAAATTGGATTGAAGTGTTCTATTCAATGCCTGCCCATTGATCATTCCATTTCCATTCAAAAACAGCATTTTCATATTAAAACTGATTACAGATTACAGCTCCATCAGCTGTAATCTGCTTTTGTAAATGGGAACCTGATTTTCTCCTTGATAGTTGTTTGCTTAGTTTCAGAATGTCCTACTCACAAGAAGTAACACTGGTGAAAAGTAAGGGAAACAAGGACCCCTTACACCTGGCATTAAAATTTGTTTTCAGATTGCAAGTGGCTAGCACCTGAGCACTTGTAAGTAGTGGTGTCATTACACCATAAAACCCATTGAGGTCGGATCGTTATCCGATCTGCCAAACCACTTCGGGAGGTGATTGGAGACGCATTGTGACAAGTGTAAATGCAACGAGTCTTCAAAACGTCTCCGGTCCACCCACAACAACTGCATGAGTGGAAATACATTCCATTTATCAAAGACGACTTCTTCCCCTATTTCAAAAAGTCCGTGCAATAGCGCAACTTCACCTGTGGCTAACGTTGTTATTGTTGTTGTTATGACGACACACAGGACACGATGCTGCAGTCTGCTGCTGAAAATCTTTGCAAATTATACTGCCTCATAATTTTCAATAAGCCAGCAATGCTCAATGTGGATGTAGCCTATATCAGGGTATTCAAGTTGACCTTCTGCCAAGTAACACTTCCCAGCTCCACTGGGGGGTTCTGATCCCTCCTGACCTTTTGAAACCCTTTAATGGAGGGTGCAATGGAAGCACCTGAATAAGATAACCCAAAACGTGTTCTCGTCCCAGTTTTCATCCAGATGTCTGAACTCCTCATCTTATCTCTAAGGCTGAACCCTGACATGCTATTAGGAAAAAAATTTTGCCGGCTTTTTTTCTCACAGGTGTAGTTTAGGTTTTTTTTTGAGGGGTTGTCGCAGGAGGTATACTGCACTGTCTGCAGTGACTGCAGAGAACCAGCCTGTCACTACCTAAAGCTTGATATGGTTATGGTCGGCCCCTCTTAACCAAAAAAATCACAGTATTCCACACCAGTACGAATCATCAAAGAATGAGTGTAAAGCACCTCTAAATTACTGTTCAAACACGTACAAAGCGGCACACTTACTCACCCTCTGGCTGCCAGTTTTTGGATACTTCCCTGCTGTATTTTCATATGAAAATATGAGCTCACTTTCTAGGTCCTGTACAGAAATTTGATAAGGACCAACATTTGTAGACATTTTCATTTTTACATTCAGTTTTTACATTCTCACTCACTTACTAATTTTCTACCACTTTATCCTGCACTGAGGGTCGCGGGGGGTTGCTGGTGCCTAACTCCAGCTGACGTAGGGCGAGAGGCAGGGTACACCCTGGACAGGTCACCAGTCCGTCACAGGGCCACATAGAGACAGACAATCATTCACTCTCACATTCACACCTACAGGCAATTTAGAGTGTCCAATTGGCCTAAACATCTGCATGCTAAGGTGGAGTACCTGGTGAAAGCCCACACACACACACACACAGGGAGAACAAACACGCAAAGCTATCCAGAGGGGCCCTTGTTCCAATCAGGTTGTGAACCTGAGACCTCTTGCGGCAAAGGCAGGAGTGCTAACCACTATACCAACTGTGTACCCCTACATTCAGCTCCTTTGGTTAAATTCTACAAATGTCCAGAAATGTTCAGACTTCATTGAATGTCTAAAACAGCTTTTTTTCCACCTGTCATTCTTCCCCTCCCTTACTCATTAGTTCAGTTACTCACACCCCTTCCCACCCATTAGTTCTCCCCTCCGACATACACTCTATTACCCAAGATGCACTGCCATGCAACATGCCTGCCTTTTCATTGGCTAATAAAACAACCTGAGTTTTATGGCTCTACCTATTCCAAGTACATCAACTATAGAAGGAGATGAAGAGAAAGGAGTGGTGACCTAAAGGATAAGAAGTATGTTTGGTTTATGACCTAAAATCTGTCTTTTGCAAGGAAAAAGAGAGAGAATGACTTAGTAGATCAGTCATGGAGTTAGAGAAAGAAATGGTGAGAGAAACAGGGGAGAAATACAGAATGGATAGAAAATACAGACCACTGTGGTAAGAGTGATAAAACAAAGAAAGATAGTCTACCTCTTAACAGGGGAGGGAGGGGGTGAGTTAGTGGATAAGACAGGAGTGCAGGCAGAGAGTGTAAAGCCTGTAAAAAATATAGAGAGCCATTCATGACTCGTAAAATAACAGCCATCGATATGCAAACCAAAACTGCAGCGTAGATGAAATAGATAATATTTTATTGTTCCATCCCCCAAGTCCCAGTCTGTATAAATAGCTATTGATTTAACATGTTTTGTTCAGCCAGCCAGGCAAACCTTCAGGCCTATAGGAGGCATGTACTGCACTGTCAGGAGGTCTCTGCTTCATTTGAAACTGCCAGCCTCACACTGGCTCAAGATCGCAGTGTGCCTTTAGTTGAGTGTGATGAAAGAAAAAAAAAAAAGAAGAAAGAAAGTTTTTTTTGTGTTACTCCATTTTGTTATATGAACATATAACTACAATAAAGGTAATTCTAATTCTGAAAAAAAAAAAAACAAATCAGCAAATAAATGAGTAAAAAGCACCATGTTATGAAACTTTTAAAAGTCAGAGGACTCACTGAATTGGGGTCACTTTTTTTTCCCACGGGGAGAACAGTGTCATTCAAGCACAATGATAGAGGACAGTGTGAGTCTCACCTGCAAGAGCAATCTGATCATCCTTCATTCAACTCTACTGTCACCTTTTTACCTCTATTGTCACCGCCCTCAGACACAGCTGTAACAAACAGTGACTGTGGTGTTTTAAACTTTAAAAAGTCACTGAACTTTTTATTTTTATTATTTATTTTTTCCCAAGAAATGACAATCATTCATTTAGATCAAAGCCTGGTCAAAAATTCTTATGTCCCACACATAAGGATCATATGATGCATTTTGAGAATAGACTAAAAAGACATAGTCTCATCTAAGCAGATATTGTTATCATTTCAAAATGAAATGAATGGAGAAGAGTTAATCACTTTTTAATGTTGGTGCCAAAATTGTGTCACTAATTAGATTTCCTTTTTTTTTTATTTCCATCTCTCTCACAATCCCTTTCACAGTCACATGCACACTCACACATTCACACATCATCAGTCCAGTGGGCAGGCAGAGGTGAAGTGAGGCATTATGGTGCTATGGCTTTTGATTTTAGCCTGTTAGTGTGAAGTGCTGAGATCCTCATACCCATTTTTCACAAACATTCATCTGCATCACTTGTTATCATGTATTTTTGTTCTTCTCAGTTTGGCTCTGGCTCCTCATTCCTGTTTTCATTTCATTCATCCCTAGTTCTTATGTTTTAAATTTTTTTTCTTTCTTTCTTTCTTTCTTTCTTTCTTTCTTTCTTTCTTTCTTTCTTTCTTTCTTTCTTTCTTTCTTTCTTTCTTATCTGTTCCTTAATGTCTGAATTCATAAATTAGCAGAATCACTGAAAAATCACAGAATCACTAATTTTGTTGTCACTGTTGAACCTTTGCTGAACTGACCACAAGGGCAGATGGGAAATGGCGATTGCCTGCAACGTGGTCCCATAGTCATGAATAAATTCCTGCTCGTTATAACGTGTCTGTCTGTTAATAGTCAAAAACATCAATCGATAGATATTAGTCATAAAGCAAAAATGCTTTTCTCCTGTGCTGGTGGGGAAGTTCTGCTCTGGAGATTCTGTGTTGGCAGTAAACCTCACATGCTTTGTCAAGAAACACAACCCAGACGACAAGTGATGGGAAACATGTGGACCATTCCCGAGGCAACACTGTATCCCTGCCATTTGGAGGAAAAGAAATGCATTGGTGGAGGCTGCCAATTCATTTAAGACTTTCTGGTTCATCCATGTTTTCTTATTTTTTTTATAGTTTGTTCAATGTCTTCTCCACATGGTCGTCCACATTTTGCTTCTATGTGTGTGTTTTTTTCCCACTGAAAATGCACTTAGAGAGGGTGACACAGAGCCACATTTACAGAGTTGAAATGTTGAATTGCTGTTAATGTGTTTTTTTTCCCACCAGTCAATACTCTTTTGTACTGACTGTCATTCACAATGACAGCTGTCCTCGAGGGTTCTGCTCTGTGTGTTTGTCCCCGTCTGTGTGTGCAATCATTGGCGGTGGTGCAGTGTGGAATGTTGCCAGTAGCAACATTACAACACACATTGACAGTTCTTTTAACAGAATAACCATTGAAGTGCCTCTGCCAGTTTAGTGGACGTGGGTCAATTTGCTCAATTTGTTCCAGTCTTAAAATGGAGATCATGCAGAGAGGCATGGACAAGTGGTGACAGTACTTTTATATTTGATTTCTGTGATGTTTCCTAAAAGATGACTGAATTGGTGGATTTTATCAATCTGACAATGGACATGGTCAAGGGGACCTTGTTCTTGTTTGGACAGAACAAAAGAATCATCTGCTATAATCAACAAAATAACCTTTAGGGACTTTTATTAAAGCTATATTGTAATATTTTGGGGGCTTCATACAGCAGATGTCTTCCCCAAGACTCTTTGTTTCTGACTCTGTTTTCTATTGGTATCTTACAATGCAACAACACAAGAGAATGGGTTTGCATTTGAGAGACAACATCTAGTTGGCTGATATCTTTTATCTGGATATGAATGCTGAAAAGCATATCTTAAATGCAGTCTTAGTCTTTAATGAAAAGTAATTTAAATCAGCAGCATAACATGTCAAGAAACAACCCAAAGCTTTTCACAGCAACAAACAATAAACAATTTTTAGATGAAGACAAAAGAAAAGTAAAAGGAAATACCATCAAACTGAATAAACCTGTTTGTTTCCAATTCCAGATCACCTACAAGGCCCTGAGCTCATTGGATCCCAGTGCAGATCTGACCACCCAGAGGGGACGAGTGTTCAAGCTGAGGAATGAAACCCATCATTTGTTTGTCAGTCTCTACCCAGGGACAACCTACTTCTTTACCCTGAAGGCCTCCACAAACAAGGGCTTTGGTCCACCCATCACCACCCGCATCACCACCAAGATTGCAGGTAAAATTCAACTTTATATTTTCAGTTCTTGTTTGTTTTGTTTGTGTATTTTTCAGTGATTAGCTCAGACTAAAATAACTTGAGATAGAAAGATATATTTGATGATCTGACTTTTACATTTTAATTTGTCTCACAAAAACATGCAGGAGCAAAATTGTTACGTATAATGCATTAAAGAGTTTTTCATTGGCCAGCTGACAGGTTAAAATGTTCCTTTGTGCTTTTTGTGTTTTTTTTTTCCTTTCTCTCTCTCTGAGTGACCATTTTTAAACTCTCTGTATGTCACCAACCTTGATCAATAGAAAATATTAGTGGCACCACAGAAAAGGAAAAGAGTCTCTTAACAAAAGAACCTTTTTAAGAAAAGTAGACACATCTTCATATTTTAATGTTTTCCTTTATTCTGGAATTGGAGGACATCTCTATTCTTATTCACAGTGTTTTGTCAAGGACATTCTTTGTTGTTTAAATGACAAATGCAAAATAAAAACCTCACTGTATGCTTTTTGTTTATTTTTTAATATGTATGTCTCTCATTGCCCAGTTTCTCTCTCTCTCCAAGTTTACCTAACCCTTGGCGCATTTCAGCCACCTTCCTTTCCCCGTCTTTATCTCCTTTTAGTATCAAAATCACTCCTCTTTTTTCTTCCTCTCTGTTTAATATTAACATGTTTTTAATAATCCCTTGTTGGATTATATACCTTTTGTTTGAATGAAACAGTGTTTCAATATGGCTTCAGTGGAAAGCTACACAACCATTAGCCAAGAGCAACAGTTTTTGTATTCTACTGTTGAAATGCTCCATCACTGAGAACATTTATATGTACTCATTGTGCAAATTTCATAGAAATAAGTTGTGATTAATAGTATTGTGTGATGAATTATTACCAGTGGAAACACCAGTCAATATTTTGCAACATTTGCAACATTCTAACAGATTATATATGAAAATAAATGGTAACTGCAGACCTAATTTTAATATTTACACAAGAATGTACGACTTTTAATATGTATAATCTAGTCAAATATGTTCCATAGGTACTTCAGTAATCACCTCTTATCAGATTATGAATTCATGTGAATCACTAATTCTTGTGTAGTCTGAAACAAGAGTTCACAGACATTTACTTTTAGCCTTTCTGTACCTTTAGATCTCTTTTTTTACATTAATCCATATTCAAATGTCAGTACTGGAAAATGTTCAGTCCACTTAACAAGATGTAAGCAGTGAAGTTTGGGGGGTTGTGAAATCAGGTTACTGTATTTGAATTAAGGATGTATATCACATGTAAACACTTACCGACCCATAATCCTGCTTCCTGACAGTGTTGCTGATTAAACTGCACAGTACCCTTGTGTCATCAACGTGTTGTTAACACTGCCCCATCTTTTTAACACCTACAGTGACTTTGGTTTGACAATTCCTCCAGCTCTAAACAACATGTTGCTAACCAGTGGAAAATAAAAAAAGACTGTGGCCCTTCAACACATAACTGAGGTGTCGCATTCTAAATGTCATGCCATACTGTGTCTTTGTTATCCAATTCAGGGACCAACGGGTGAAGAGATTTAAATTAAATGATGAAAACAGTTTGAGATGGATGCTCAGAGGAGGACGAATGGGAGGGGTGTAGAAGAGGAGTCATTTTAATAATTCAAATGCCACCTCAATCAGAAAAGGAAGTGTTGATGTTTTACTCAGATAGGCGCTGATGCTGCACCTCAAATATGAAACCAAGACAGATGTTAAATTAAAAACTTGAATGTAATCGAATGCCTGTGAAGCCTTCCAGAGTAAGGCACACATCCTTCTTTCTACCCCAGATAAATTATGATGCCAAAACAGGACCAAAGATAAGAGCAAGCATGAATGTGTGTACGTAAGTTTTTTTTTTTTTTTTTTTTTGGTTGTTGTTATTTTGGGCAGTAGCATGTGTAATCATTCACTGAAATGATCCCTGGTCTCAAATGGTGGTTTTCTTTCCATCAGCCCCAATGATGCCAGAGTACGAGTCTGAGGCTCCACTGAATGAGACAGAGACCACTATTACCATCCTGCTAAAGCCTGCCCAGTCACGTGGAGCACCTATAAGGTATTTTCCCACCTCTGTCACATTTTATTTTTTATGTTATTGCCATTGCACTTTACACTTCTTCCTCCCTACATCTATTCTACATCCTTGGATTTTGTACTCCACTTACTCTCCCCTTCTTCCTCTCCCATCCACTTTCTTCCCTCTCACTTCTTCCTCGAGGGTCTCTTTTAAAGCCATTAAAGTCACTCACACATACATAGTCCAATTTGTATGCAACAGATATACATATACATATATATATATATATATATAATTCTAGCTGCAGGACACTCCATCATTAGTCACTTGCATCTTGTAGCTTTAGTTGCTGCATTATGGTGATACAACGCCACAGTGGACTGACAGTAATTTGGCAATCAGTGTCTGGTCCCTCGACAGTTGACTGCTTTAGCTGAAGCGCCCTGCCAATAGCCTATTGAATAATGGGGATAAAAGGTATTTAGGCCTTTTTCACACATTGACAAGCAAGCATCCAATTAGACACACAGTGGCCACAGTGACATCATATCTGCTATATTTACACCCTGTGTCCACACTACTGCAGCATTTTTTTCCCCTGTTCCCTGAAACAGAGAACTCCAGAGTTGATTTTTGTCTGGCCAGGCAAAAACTAAGACCTTTGGGATTGAGGATACACATGTTTCCTTTGTTATTGATTGTTATTAATCATTACTCAGCTACCAAAGTTGCAAAGGACTTAGGCTTGGTGCCACATTGAATGTGTAAGCATTGGCTTTTCATTGACAGAACCATCAGATTAGAGCAGCCACACTGCCCTCATGAAACATGTTTACCTGTCTCACCTTTTTTCTTTCTTCGGTGTGTGGCTTTTTTCCATGTCCCATGGATGCATGGCTCATATTGTAGAGTCCTGTGTAGAGCCCTAGAGTTCAAAGGTACCTCAGAATTTACATTCATAGGGCAATTTTCAAATGCAAACCCTCAAAATATAGCAGCAGCTTCACAGCAGACAAGCTCCCTGTGCACGAGATAAAGCAAATCCGTGACATTAACCACTCCACACAGATGTGGAGTGGCCCACTTGTAACACTTACTTTCCTAAATCACCTTGTAAAAAAATAAAAGTCTGATTTTACTTTTGACCATCTATGCTTTCTGTTTAAACTGTCAAATGCATGATATTGCTTCGGACACAGTGCTAAAATGGTCGGCTGAACTGTTGAACTGAACAATCAGTTGTTTGCATATCAAAACAACAACAAATCTCAAAGGCTGCGATTCACTTATTCCAATTTACATACATGCTGTCAGTAATTTTAATTTTAATATGAAATAGCAAGAGCACACAGCAGACTCTAGTATCATTAATCACATTCTCTGTCCTGTATGAGTTTGGTTTATACTCACCATTAATTTATTCATTTTCTTTTTTTTCTCCAGCCACTTTTTTTTTCAATTAAAAGTTCCATTTAATTGCTGAACAGGAGATCATTATTCTCGGTTGCCTTTGGGGAAATATTGTTTCTACAAGGGTGTGTGAAGAATATATATCACTTGAATTTCAACTTGGGGAAATGTTATTTCTAAATTGTAAGTGTGGGTAAGTGCTTTAGTATTAAAATTTGTAAATCCCATACCATACCTTGCCATTTATAACCCACACATGGCAAATACTGCATATCTGATGCTGAATTTGGCTGCACTCGTTTACATATTTATGTGTTTATCAACCCCAGATAAGACCCTTATCAGGCACGCATATTATGGTTGTTCTGTGTAAATAGTTAATGCCCACAGATGTATGTTAGGTAAGAGAAAAGTTTTCCTGGTTAAATTCTATACTAATCTTTAGTTGAATTGCAGTGTTTTATTTTCTTTCTTTCAGATAAAGATAAAAGAAAGTTCACAAGCTCAATTGAGGGATGTTTTTCCTAATGGTGGTGCTAAGAGCAGCAACTGTTGTCAATGAGACTTAAGCACACAAACACATATCACAATGCACGTTCAGATGCTTACATGTGCATTTGCCTAAAAGCGCACAAGCAAAGCCAGCTGTGAAGACTACTGCTGGGATCAGACTACACATATTCAGCCTTATTTTCGATGGATTTGGTCTTGACTGACACATTTCCAGTTTCAGACCCAATTATGAATGTTGGGAACGATAAACAGACATGTAGTCTAAGACATTTGAACAACAGAGATTTGGTGACTGGTACATTCCACAACCCCCCCGACGAGAAGTCATGCATGTTAGATTTTTCCTTTCCTAGTCTGGTTTCTCCTAGACGTTGACCAATGGCAAAACAGTGTTCTGACGCTGCATAACATACAGGCATAAATATGTCAAAGAGAAAGTGGGATGCTGTTGATGCTGCTGGGTGGAATAGTGACCCCGAAAAATGTTTTGTTGAGCTTTGGCAACAGTACCCCTGCCTCTTTGACGTCTCCTCAAGGGACAAACACAGCTATTAGATAAAAACTAAAATGTTGGGATGAAATGGCATAAGCAACTCCTTGCCTCACCTCCTTTATGACCTACTCAAGGAGTGTTGTAAACAATAATTGGTCAGGGTGACAACTTTAGTGTTGCCATTCCCCCAAACAAGAAAAGGTAAGAATCTGTGCTACGGCCTTGATGTGGCAAGAATCGTGAAAGACAATACTAACGTGTAGTCTGAGCCCGGGCATAACAGAGGATGTTCTTACACATGTTACACATGTAACATACACAATTGAATGTGTGTGTGTAAACATGTTTGAACATTCATCATTTAACACATAATTCATGTACACACTCTCTCAGACATGAAGTGAAATACAAGGCCTGAAGCGATTATCATGTGCACATGCAAAACCACAACATTTTGGGAATGATTGGCTGTTGTGTGTTTTCAAAGTTTCAAAACAACAATAATTCAGTTTATTTATTTTTTTACATTTTACAAAGCTCACTTAAATGCCATGATAAGAATACAACAGCACACTGATACACACTGATGCAGGGACACCCCTGTATTTTCAAGAAAACATCAAAAACACACACTTCCTCATCCCTTGTGCAGCCTCATAAATTTATTAGTTTGAAAGGGATATTTCACCAGAAAGGGTGGTGGGGGCTCATCTTTGGTCATCAGCAATTATTTTTTATGAAAGCTGCCAAACGGGAGCTGAGGATAATTGGCCGCCGCCCCCTTCACAGAAACATACTTTTCCCTAATTGCGTATAATTGTGAAGTGAGTTCTTGGCATGGAGAACGGAGGTAATTGCAGAGGGCCAGTGTGTTTGTCCTGACTGCTAAATGAGCCCTCAGCCATTCATGAAGCCTCCAAGAGTGGAATGGACACGCAGGTGTGTGTGTGTATATATATATATGTATATATACATATATTTATATATTACGACAATTAAAATCCACTGCACTCTATGACTTTACTTAGATTTATGCATGAGTGAACAACGCATTTCACCTGTGGCTTTCTCAGGTTCACTGAGCTCAATCAGACAACTGGTCACAGCTGAGCCAAATCACAGATTATTTAGCTCGGTGCAATGGGTTTTCATTTTCTTTTTATACTTTTATTCCTGCGCATATATTTCTTTTTGGCTGTGCAGGGGATTTCCTTTTATCATGGATATAGCACCTGGTGGAACACGCACTAACACACACCTGCTAACGCACACCTGTATGAGTACCTGTTGTGTTCTTCACACACACAAACCCCTCTAACAAACAGACAGAGCTAAGGCAGAAGGAGACATCTGGACTCATAAACAGACCCATTACTTTCCATGCTCACACTGTAACAGATGTGCACTCGCAAACTTTATTTTTAATTCATATGTAATTATTTTAGTCAGCACAAGAAATGATGGGTCAGCAGTTTTGCATAAAAGAATAATATGCAGATGTTTGCTTCCAAAAATAGCCGCAGTTTTTTTTTTTTTTTTTTTGTGTAAATTACACTCCTTTCCATAAATCATTTAATTCAATTCAATTTTATTTGTATAGCGCCAAATCCCAACATACATTATCTCAAGGCACTGTAGTGGGATAAATCACTGACAGGACAGATAGGACAGCATCTAGGTTCGACTGTGGTCTGCCATTTAATTCAATTCAATTCAATTTTATTTGTATAGCGCCAAATCCCAACATACATTATCTCAAGGCACTGTACATAATAAGGCCAAAACCTTTACAATATTACAGAGTGAAAAGAAACCCAACAGTTCAAACATGAGCAAGCACTAGGCATCAGTGGAGAGAAAAAGCTCCCTTTTAACAGGAAGAAATCTCTGACAGAACCGGACTCAAAGATGTGCGGTCATCTGCCTCGACCAGTTGGGGTGAAAGGAAAATGGGGGACAGAAAGGAGGGAGAGAAAGAAAAAGAGGGAGGTGAGGGAGAGACAGAAGAGAGAGACCAGGTGGAAATATACAACAGTTGTATCAAGTTTAGAATCAGTTCTGTCATGTTTATAGAACTACAGTGTCATTTATACAAGCAGCAGCAAACACTATTGATAAGAAACTATACTGATGAACTTTTAATCAGAGCATAGTAATAATGACAGCAGTATTATTGTTACTGCTAACAATAATAATAATAATAATAATAATAATAATATCATCAAAACTGGATCTGGATCCTGCAGCCTGCAAGATGAGGACAGAAGGAGAGAGAGAATGGAAGGAAGCAGACATAGACTTGGGAAGGAAGAAGAAAAAAAACATTTTTACAGAATATGTTGATGAATACACTTAATACCAAAATGTAAACAACACACTTGAGTTTGGTAATGGTGGACACTTACTTGTTGGAAAAGTTCAGCTTTCAGATCAAAAACATAAGGATTTCAGCTGAAAAAGCTAATATTACTATCAAAGACCACACCATAACAATACATGTTGTAAATGTTAAATGAAAATAGGTATGTGGGGTGTAAAGGAAAGACAAATGAATGTCGAGGGAAGGTACTGAGGTGAAGATTTTCTTCTCAGGTGGTCTGGACGGATGCACTGATGACTGGGTGGACAAAAACTTATCTCAGGAATTGCTGTACCTGAACTGAATATATGGCCCCCAGACAATACTGAGAATGAGGAATGGGAAAGATATACACTGAAGTGAATAGGGAGTTTTGTGGGAAGGAGGCAAAATGAGCTAAGAATGAACAGAGGTGGGAAGCTGTAGAAAGGGATATGGAGCAAAAAAAAGAGAGTGGTTTCAAGAAGTTTGAGACAAATATATTGACTAGGTCTATAGGTTCAAGCTTCCAAAGCAGCACACAAAATATAATTTTTAAGAACAATTATTAAATATAATTATTAAAATACATGTATTTGTGTTTCCAGCTCTTATCAGCTTGTCGTGAAAGAGGAGCGCAAGTCCAAGACCCGCCGCTCTGCGTCTGAAGTCTCAGAATGTTTTTCTGCTCCAGTCAGCTTTCGCAATGCCTCCATCTTGGACTCGTCTTACTACATTGCTGCTGAACTGCCACCATCCAGCCTCACGGTGGTACAACCATTCACGGTTGGAGACAACAAGAGCTATGGTGGTTTCTGGAATCCTCCTCTATCTCCTGCCAAAAGCTACAGCATCTACTATCAGGCAATGAGCAGAGCCAATGGGGTAAGTCTCATCACTTCAAAAATATCTCAAGTCATATTTGAAACCTTTATTTTTGTCAGAAAATATAGACAAAATGGAATGACTCAGCATTTCTTTACTCCCTTAAGTGAAACATAATGTGTAAAGCATGTTTTGACTTTTGATGCCCCTTCAATATCATACTAAGATGTTTGTGTTTTTGTGCGATTACACAAATTGTCTCATTTTTATGTCAAATAAGCAAAGAAAACTTACACATCTGACTCATTTCAGACACTTAGAATCACCTGTCATGAGCTGAACTTGTGTGCTCATGACAGGTGTGATATAGGAAGTCTTGTGCATTGTATGCTTGGCATTCAAATGGTTAGGTTGAAAGAACCCCACTGCCAGGCAATAGTAACATGAATGCTAATATGAATTTTACTATCAGGGTCTAGATGCCAGAGTGCAAGTAATGCAAACTCATAATGACTGCTGAGAGATGACACATCATCTTTAAATGTCTAGAAATTTCATGATTTAACTGTGTGCTACGCAAATCTCTCAGCAACATTATCCAGTGAATAATGTCTTTCTTTACTATTTCATCATCTTTATTTTCCTCATATATCACATCCTGTACCTGTCCTTGATTCCATTCACTTTTTTTTTTTCAAAAAGAGTTTGTTGTGAAATATGCACAGCATTGACAGATGACAATTTAGTTAGTTAGTTATTTAGTTAGTTAATTTAGATAAGTATTTCGCCGGCTTCCTCACGCAGTCCAAAAACATACAGATTTGGAGATTAGGCCAGTTGGATACTTTAATCTGCTCATAGGTGTGAATGTGAAAGTGAATGGTTGTTTGTCTCTATGTGGCCCTGCAATGGACTGGCGACCTGTCCAGGATGTACCCCGCCTCTTGCCCTATGTCAGGCACCAGCGCCCCCCACAACCATCATGTGGAGGATAAAGCAGTAGAAAATGAGTGAGTGAGTTACAGATTTAAGATTTCCAAAGGCAAGCATAGCTGAACCTCCACAGCAGCTTTGTAGCAGATGAGATTTAGACACAGCAGAGCAGTTTGGACTTGTGACTATGGTAACTACGACCCCATTAAAGGCAGTCATTGTCTCAAAGGTGTTTTATAAGCTTTAAAAAGTTTTAATAGCAGTTGTATTGGTGTAACAGTTCTATTGTCAGTGTGAGGCAGGTCTAAAAAAAACATTGCTGCTGCTGTGATATAGTTTGAACCTAACTTATAGCAGAGGAGCAGTTTGAATTACCCTCTTAAGATCCCAGTCAAATAAAATGTGATGCTACTTAACATAAATAAAAAAGAGAGCGACTCCCTCTGGGAGTCTTCACTCCCAGAATTCATCTGTCTGTTTATCTCCCCCTTTTGTCTGCCAATTATCTTGTCTGCAAATACACAAACACCTCGCCCACCTCTGCCACCCCACTTCTTCTCATAACTCATTCACAAGTTGAACTCGCTTTTTCAAATTTCCATAATACTTTGAACCCCTACGAGGGTTGTTTTAATTTTCCACTGCTGTAACCACGGTAACTCTGTTTGGCGAGCTGGGCTGAGCAAGCTGGCTGATGCTGTGATGTAATAGCCTCCTCCAGAAGGCAGATTTCCCACAATGGTCTCACTTGGAGAGAAACTGTGTGCAAGTGCAAGTGGGTTAGGGCTGTGTGCATGAGCAGAAGAGTATACTGTATGTGTGGGTGCCTTTACTTTTGTGTGCGCGTGCACTTTGTGAATGTGAAGACCTATAATCCGCTCACATCAAAATTCCTCATTTGATTGGATCTCAGTCAATCCAATCAGTGTGTGGTTTGTTTGGGTCATGGATTGAAGCGTTGCAGGGCTGCTGGTGGGGGAAAAAATGTAAATAGAAAAGCAAGTGGGCCCATGCAGCACTGCAACCCAGATGATTTAATAAATAAGTGAAGCATAAACAGCTCACGCTTTCATAAATCTCATGAATTTCATCCAATAAAGACAGTTTTGTTTTTCCGTACAGGTCTGCTACTGTAACCCAAACAGTTGTACGTAAATATCACTCTGACTTACCGCAAGGAACATAATGTCCTTATACTTTTATTATCTAGTTTTGATAGATTTAAGAGATTTGCACCCTATTTGTTTTTTTTTTTTTTTTTTTGTTTTTTAATGTCTAACAGTCAGAAAATGCTATTTGCAGTCCTAATGGACAATACAGATAAAATATATTATTTCTGAGAGGATGATTACAATTTACAACAAGTTATATGCATTTGAAAACAGTAGTCCCACACAATTTTGTACATATGGGCCTATCTAGGTCTGTACATGCCTATACATGCACATTGGATGTTACATTGGATGATAAACTTTAAAGGTATATTGTAATGTAGTATTATGTACAGATGAGTATATTGTGGCCCTGGTGTTTTAAACATATTTAGTATTCAGGTTATTATGCTATGCAGAGACACATGGCACCAGGACAATGGAGGGGGAGGCAGAGAGCCCCTCCAGCCCAACCTCATACCAGCAATCTCATGCAGGAAAAGGATGGGGCGGCTTGTTAAGGTGCCGCTTCCCCTCACCACCTCTCTTTACCCCTCGTTTTACTTTGGTGAAATTTTGAGGATTTTTACCTTTTTTTCCCCATGGGTTTAGGGGATGATATTGCTCATCTTTTTATTTGTTTTGTTTTGTTTTGTTTCCTTGAATATTCACTGCTCATATGATAATCTGTAATCACCATTGCTTGAGTCATTTACTGTTGTGTGAAATGATATTGGCAGGAATCGGCAGTAGCACAAAGTAATGTAGGCAATGTGGCGTCATCCTTGCCATCCTTGGGGATGGACAACCTTCTGGTTTTGCATTTTTAGGCTGACCAATCTAATTTGAGCAGGCTTTGTCCATATTGAGAGCAAAAGGCCACAGCTGTCAGATAATAGCTGATGGGCTCTGACAATCCTCATGGAGGAAACAGTGAGCTTTAATGAAGTGTGTTTAAAATGATTGGCTGATCTGCAGTAATTGTGGGTACTGACAACAGACGAGTATTCTGTGACAACCCTTCTCACCACTTTACTGTTCACTTTATGGGAAAATCAGTGGTCAGGGTCAAACACACAGCAGCTCTCCTGAACTAGTGGACTATAAGTGCCTTCCTCAAGAACTCACCAGCATGGATGCTCACTCACAAAAGCTTGAAGTCCAACCATATAGTTTAAGGACAATAAAAGCCTTGCTTCAATTCTTTCTTTATGTGTTTAAGAATCTGCTCTGGGTATCAGGAATTGAAAGTGGATGGTCAAAGTAAGGACAAAGAAGAATAAATAAATAAGTCCAGGATCTGAGATTGCATTAAGTACATGCGGCAGTCATATTTTGTAAATAAAGGATGGTATCTGCAGTTGGTTTAATATATTTTGCCGTCTGTTTTAGTGGACTCATTTGGTTTGACTTAGTTTTGTTTGTTTCTGAGCCTGTTAATGAGGTTTCCCTTTCCTCCTGCTCACTTTTATTTTCTGTCCTTTGATTTCTCTCTCGAGAACATTTAGAAGAAATCAGTTTATCAATCCACCCACTCTTCATCTCTTCACTGTTGTTGCCTCTACTCTTATAAGAGAAGAAAAAATACAACTGCATATTTTGTTTCTCCTTCGTTTTCCTCTGTCATAGAGGAAAACTAAAGGTTGTCGCTCTGTCTTTTACCCCTTGTATGTCATGTCATTCCCTTCTTGTGCTGTGGTTTGCCTGCCTCTTTTTAATTTTTTCCTCTCTGCCTCCTTTTGCCTTTTTTTAAATTCTGTCTTCATTTCTTTCTCTTTCTCCCACCTTCTGTTTCTTCACCTCTACATCTTCCTCTCCCTCTCCCTCTTCCATTGCCCTGTGGGGTGACAGCAGTTTGGTGCCAGTCACTCATCTCCTATCACTGTGCCAATTAGTCAGTGCATTGCCCATTAACGCAGCAGAAAACTTGATGTCTCCCCTGATGCCATGTGATGTTCCAACTACATGTACACACACACAGAAATATCTGAGGAAAGAGGAACAACAGCGGGATGTGAATAAAAGTCTAAAAAGTGTCATAGAGACGTAATGTTTAAGGCAAAGATAAGAGCCACTGGGAAAGAAATGGAGAGGTACAGTAGACAAAGAGGACACGGTTGCAGAGTGGGAAGAGAAAGGTGATGGAAGTATAGAGGAAGTGACTGCCGGATGAGGAAAATGAGAAACTAAAGGAGGAGGGACGATAGGCCCTGTGGTGTAAAAGGAACGAGGGATGAGGAGAAATGGGGCAAGAAAAAGCACAAGAAAATGGGAACCAGACACATGGAAAAACATGCCCCCTTGTGCTGTGAAAAATGCAGCGATATACAGATGTTGACAGGTTAAAAGCCTCAAGGGCTGAACAAGGTTTCCTGAAAATGGACGCCATTCACACACAAATGGGCGCACACACACACACATACACACCGCAAAACAGACAGGTAAACTCTGGGACCATAACCTAAATGTAACCTTTTATCCCACTACTTAGTCCTTCTTCACACTAAAATACTAAATTAAACTACCTGCCATCCACACTACCCAAGCATTTTAGAGCCCTAAAAATGGTGATAATAAAAAAAAAAATCATTCATTTGAAAACTCAAGGTTGCATTTAAGTGTAGATGGGCACAAACTGAAACCCTCAAAAGTGATGACACATTTACCTGCATTCCCTTTTTTTGATTGGCCACAATGGACCTATAATTTTTTTAACTTTTCACAATAGTTTCTTGTTTTATAGTACTCTTTGAACATATACAAACAAGTGCAGAAGTGAAAACTGCATATGTATGCTTAGTATATCTTAATGGTTACATGTTATATATAATTGTCAACTTTGTTAGTAAAGGAAAGGAAAGGAAATGATCTTTATTGTCATTATACAACTGAAATTGCACAAATAGATCACACAAACAGTTGATCAGAGCCGCTGTGAATAAGCACCCCATCAAACAATGGACCTAACCTGACTGAATATATTAACATTCAGACATGTTTGTTAGTATGGACAAAAATCCAATAAGCAGCTGAAAAATTATCATATGGAGGAAGACCTTTTTTTATCTGAAAAGTTAGTAGCATGGGTAGGTAAACAAAGTCCTAACCTTCATCTATTTGAAGTTCTATTTTTTTCTGCACCATTAGAGACCTGTTACACACACAGTTCATTGAGAAACACCAGAGTGCAGAATGTAGAGAGGCAGAAATGTCACCCACTGTCAGTGAATGTCATTCAAGATGCACTTAGCTGACTCAAAAATCTCTAAATGCACTTTTATTCCGCATGTGTCCGTACATGTGAAAAGCACACATTTGATTGCCTTGATTGTGGGCAGGTATGTGTTATTTAGGCACAAGCTTGTACGTATTTAATGAATGTGTGGGAGACATTTGCACCAAGCAGGGCTCAACGACTGTGTCAAGTTTAGAAGGATCACGGAAGTAAAGTGGAAAGAGTTAAGAGACATAAAGATAAAGAGAATAGCTGAAAAGAAGAGCTGTTTCCTGCAAACCCCAACAGCCAATCATAAAAACTATAGGTCAGAAAAACAAAAAAAAAACAAAAAAAACACATGGATAAAATCTATTCTGCCAGTCACAGCATTGATCCAGCTAACAAAAGATGGATACATGCATAGAGGGCAAGAGCTAGATAGATACAGAGAGAGAGAGAGAGAGAGAGAGAGAGAGAGCTCAACCACACAGCAGCTGCATCCCCATACACACTTATTATTCTTCTCAGCTTCGACAAAGTTAACTATGACACACACAGAAGGACACACACTGTCTCCCCAGTGTCTCCACTGTAAACAACTCCTGTCCTCTCACGATTTCCCAGCCACTCTGGACAGAGGCAAGGCAATAAATTGGCCTTACATTTATTAATTTTGCTTCCTGCAACCTCTTGAGGTTTGGCCCATTAGCATGGGCCAAGCTGTGGCAGCCCGTCTATTCATGGTGGCTGTGAAGAACAGCCAGTACCTCCAAACGGACTGTTAACAAGCGGGATAGGGCCAATGTCGAGGAAACACAAGTCGGTGATGCTCAGGGAGTTGATCTCATTCCCTCAGTGCCCATTTATTGAATAAACAGGCAAGTCTGCCAGTGTGATCAACACATGAAAAACAGATATGCTTTAGTAGTTTACTTGAAGTTTGTCACAGTTATGGTAGGACAGGCACAGTGTGACCACGCTATACCGTAAATGCATTGCTCACCATGTGCATCAAGCAATTACATTTAAGATTTTTTTTTTTTTTTTTTTGCTTTTTATTTACAAAATTAGTGTGTATTTGTGTACATATTCGACATTCAAGCCCTGTTTCACAAGTTACCCTACAGTCACGTTGTCCACCTCTACACTTCAGCCAGACAGGATCCATTAAAGAAGACAATAATGGAGATCGACAGTCAGACATTTTGTCAGTCTTTCAGACAGACAGATGGATGAATGCAAAGCAGGCAGAGATGTAGAAGTATTTGTGCTAAGTCTTGTGGAGAGATCCAGCCCAGAGGCTCAGATCATCCATCATCCACTAACATTCATCTTCCCTGCTTTTTAACTTCATAAGCCCCCCGACACACACACACACATACGCACACATATAAATAAACACACACATATACTGGTTTCCATGGCTTCAGAGGACATTGCCTTGTCTTACATTCATTTCCTGGAGACTTGATCTAACCTTAGTAAGGCTAACTTTAAAATATGTCTTCACTTATTGTAATGATTTATGTTTTGGGGATTAGATTTTTGTCCCCATCAGGAAAAGAAATCCCCATAATGTGACTGTATGAACAGATTTGGTCCCCACAACATAAGGAACACCAGGCACCTTGTGTATAGACACATTCAGCACACGAACGAAAAGAAAGAAGCTCCTCACATTGGTGCGTGTGCAAACTGAAATCCACTTTCAGAAAATGCACCCCAGACAGAATATTTTAGAAAAACCATTCAGTCACTTAGTTTGTCTCTATTCCATCTTTATTTGATATATATTTGACAATATTTATCAGTCCAAATCAACAGGTTTTAGCATTGACAATATAATTGCTTTCTTTGCAGTGGGTTCAGTGTCAGGGATGGTTTTACAACCCCTAAATACCAGCAGCTCTGTACATCTTCATATTGAGAACAAATAGATTACAATATGGCAGTGGTGCATTTTGGGATAATCGGTATTCAAATCCTAGATGTAATGATTTGACATTGCAGCTGCATTCTTCTCATCATATAAAGAATCAAAGAAGTGACTGTTTTTTTACTAAAAACAGAAAGACAGGCCTACGCTACTATGACACTTAAATTTAACTCTACTGATTAATATCTATATTTTGTATACACAAGTACTTGGTGTATTAGATCATCTTCCTTCCTTGGTCTTGGTGATGTCAGATGAGAAAGTAGCTGCTCGGGATTCTTATTTAATCTGCCTCAAAAGAGGGACTATCATGAAAATTTGTCAAGAGTTTAGGAAGGCTAACTTTTCCAACACAATTAAAAGCATCTTGTAAGAAAAAAGAAACTCTTCCTTTCTTTATTTACTTCCAAGATACACCTAGAGATTTGTGCATTTTAACACTTATTCTCAAATTTGTATATAAAATAGCCAAATTTACAACATAATTAATTTATTTGGGCGTAGACTGTTCAGGCGCTGAAGTGACAGGTGACACTGCCACTGCTGCTGTAGTCATCATCGTTGATGAAGACAAATGGGCCCCACACATGAGAGACACCACTCTCTGTATGACAAGTGGGTTAGATGTACAGCTGACAATGACAGCATATCATAGAGCCAAAAGAAGAGGAAAGTATGGGAGCTGTGAAGGAATGAAAAAAAAAAAAGCTGGAATAAAGGAAAACAGACAGCCCATTCAGGTGGTGACAGCTCATCAGAAAGAGAGTGACAGGAAAAATGGGAGCACACGACCAAAAAAATAAATAAATAAATAAAAAAAAGCTAGCAAACGGCAAGAACAACTATGGGATCAGAGGACATGGTGTCACCACAGAAATCTTGTCTCCTGCATGTACTTGATGATTCTTAGGTCACAAGATAGCTATACTTGCATTATTGATTAGTATTTCTACAGTGATTCTGTAAAATTCAGATTAAAGCTATTTTTTTTTTCATTCTTTGTGTATGCATTTTTCACACCACATATTTTTTTGATGTTTTAGTGGGAAAGGCACAAGGTTTGCTTTTTACATTAACAATGACTATGTTCTATTCATGTTAGGGTAGTGTGACAGTGAGCCAGCAAGCATTCCGAAACAGAAGAAGCTAAATTGAACTCAACCCTCATTCATTTGAATAGTTACACCGTTGTTTTATTAGTTTTTTAAACTCTGGTCTGTGTTAAAACAAAAGCCAAGATGGTAACTGTATCTTGCCCTGCCATGAAAAAGTGCCAATAATCAATTTGAAATAATATTACATTTTTATACTGTACATGAGTTTAGAAATGCAGGGAAGGGTTGGGTGAAGGAAGTGGAGCAAGAGTATATAATCTAATCAGGACAAAATAAGAAATAAATGTCACAAACTCATGATCTCATTGATCATCTTATAGTGTCCAGTGTGTATGTGTGCATTTTTTCAGCTCATAAGGTTTAAATCAGCAATAGCTCAAGCATATCATACTGAATCACTATAAATATCTGCTTCATTCTTTATATATATGTTATAATATCTTTATATTATTATTTTATTCAATGTTTATTTATGGTCGTAGCTTCATTTATTGTCATTATGTGGCACTGTACTGTTGTGACAGGAACTTTTACCACTTTACCGCACCAACATTTCGTTGTGTGCCATGTGATTACTGTTTTTTTTTTTTTTTTTTTTTTTCTGTGCATCCAGTTGTCAGTATGATGCTGCATGGTCAGAGCCTTTTGTCATCACCACAAAGATTTTTCAGAATGCTCTCTGCTCACGATGACAAAAGACGCCAGGTGTCACCTTCACGGTAGCAATTTGAGTTGTTGACATGAATCAATCGGCTGCGGTGGTGACTCGTGAGTTTGCAAGTTAGTAGGCAATTGAACTGAAGCCAGAGCATTCTAGCAAATTTGACTTGTGCCTGGAAAAGAGAGAGTGCTGACTGGCTGCAGATGTTGACTTTGCGGATATGAAAACACCCCACGCAGAATCCATCAACTAAGAACAAGGAGCAACTTCAGTTACTTGTTGTGTGACTTGTTCTGTTTACCCAAAAATTCACTAAACCAGGATCCCTGTCTCTGTCTTCTCTCCACAGGAAACCAAAATCAACTGTGTCCGACTGGCTAACAAAGGTATGAGCACCCTTCCACTGATAACTCAGTATATTGTCTGACTTGTGCTAGTGAAATTATATTAAGATTAGTGTTTACACAACCCCTTGAATAGAGTCTCATGACATGTACATGTAAACCCCATTCACACCTGGTAGTAACATCCGTCCTGAGTGATCTGATCATGTAGAGATCGCAATCAGCATAAGTCTGAACCATCATGATACAGTCTGAATGCGTCCCGTTAAAAAAACAGAAACTTTCCCCAGTTTCAAAAAAATCACATACGGAAGTGGCCTGACGATACACGTGGCCACTGTGGGAAGACGCAGTCCATCCTCAGGATAGATCAAAGACTGTGTCCTCTGACCCTCTGCAGTATATTGGTAGCCACTGCGTCAATATTAATGACTATAGCATGACACGCACAAACTCACTGACAACATACTGTTCAGTATCTGTACAGTCAAACTTATTTTTTTATTTATTTTTTGCAAACAGGTAACACATCGCTCTTTATTTTTTTGTATATATATATATTTATAATATATATATTTTTTTAAGTACTTTTTATTTAAATGCAGGGTAATGAAAGCCAGAGCCGATCTCATGTGGTCACAGCAGATGCAATCCGGATGCATTTTAATGTTAGGTGTGAAGACTCTTAGTTAACTGTCTGCATGTGATCAGATCAAGGACGTTAATACCACATCTGAATGGGGACAAACACACACACAGACACAAAAACACATACTCCATTAAAAAGAGGTAAACCTTTAAACCTTGGGCCCAGGCAATCCTACATCCTAATCATGTTATCCTACATGATTCTACATGATTGTGCTGCATAGCATCCTAATCATGTTATCCTACATGATTGTGCTGCATAGCATTCTTTCGTCTACTCTTCTCCTAATTTCTCATTTATTGCCCATTTCTGTGTCACATTTTCCCTTTTACTTCTCAATCCTCCTCCCTCTTATTCCCATCTCACACCAAATCCATGTTGCTCAACTGTGTATAAAGTAGAACACCGGGGCCATTATGTACCGATGGACTGCATTCATTAAACCCGATGGATGGATGCTGCGGTGTTAGCCCCAGAACCCATTTCATCCTATTTTCTTTTGCTTCCCCCCATGTCGCCCATCTCTCTTTGCTGCTCATCTCAGGCAAATGTGCCCATTTGTGTGGCAAGCTATATGCATTGAAAGCGTTTCAGTTTGCTATTGATTTCCCTCACCTCATGTCCTTGTTTTAATATTTTATGTTTTCATCGGCATTATACGTTGATTTGGTTTCTCCATGTCTCCTCCCTCTGTCTTCCATGCTCTCCTATTATTTTTGTTGTGCATCAAGTATTTATTGCTCACTTGTGCACATGGTTCACTTTAATATGTTTTTTTTCTCCCCGTCATCCATTTCCAGGCTTTTTTTTTTTTTTTTTTGAGTAGGAAGTGCTGTGGGTGGAAGTCCACAGTGTGTAGAAACTGCTCTCTGTCTGTGTGCATTTGTGTGGGCTTGAGAGAAGACATGCTTTAAGTTTTGTGGCTTTCTTTCTTTTTCTTTGCATTTAGAGTTTTCTGTGTACCCAGAAACTACTTTTTTGCACAATTGAGCCAATGTAGATGGCTATCTTTGCTACTGACCAATTTTGTTTCAGTACCTGCTGTCCACTGCAGCAGCTGAACACTGTAATAAATGCTACTTGTCTGTCACAATGTGTTCTAATCAGTGTATTCAGCTGGTCAGGTAATAGAGGCCTGTGGTATCACCTGAAATAGCCCCCTTTGCCCCTAATGAAAAAGCCACATTGGCCATCCTGAGCCCTACCATCCTACAGCTGACTGTATGTGGTGGATTGCCTGTTTTCAGGCCTGCTTAGCCCATATTCATTCCAAATTATAACCAAGTATCATTGAAGTAAAAAATAAGGTTTGAACTGTTCATTGTACTTTACGTTGAAAATAGTACCAACTATAGGGGCACAAGGGAAAAAAGTTTAAAGACTATTACAGTATTTTAGCAGAACTGGACATATTTCTTCAGCAGTTGTATGTATATGATAATACATACTAGGTTTACTAAATCAAAGATCAAAATTGACATTTGTCATTTATTGTTGCAGTTGTATTCAGGAACTGAACTATATGATTAGGAAAAGTTTTTTGATTTTTGAACTTTTCTTTATTGCCTCATGGTTGACTTGTACCCCATCGGAGTAACAATGAGGGATAACTCAAGCTGCCTGATTGACTTGGCATAGTTATCTTTTTTTTTCCTGGGTGAATTAATCTTTACAGTGGATTATCTTTATTTATTTGTTTTGTGCAAACTTTGCCACGCCACAGGTTCTTTTTCTTTCAAGCATCACTCCATTCTTTTTGTCTTCCATTTCCTTATCCCTTTATTTTTTATTAACAAGCCAAGCTGGCAGATTTAAATCTTAACCTCACCCCCAGCACTACATCTGCGTTCACTGACTCACTCCTAATAAATAAACATACCCACCAGCAACACATCTGTTCGGCTTTTTCCTGGTAATGGACCACTCAAGATGTTCATTGGCACTTACTTCCTGCCAATAAGACCAGTCACATCAAAGTTCACACACGGTGCTAGTTGATCTCATTGTTCTAGTGCTATCTCTCTCACCAATGTAATTTCTTTCCCCTAAGACAGACTGTGCAATTGAAAACCAGGGAGATCCAAACCTTGATGAAATGGACAAAGAAAACTATACGTCTCTTTTTCTTAGACTTTTTTCTTCTTTTTTTCCTTTTTTGTTGTTTGTTTTCTCTCTTCCCTCTCTTTCTCATGCTTTCCGGTGGGACGTGCGGCCCTTGGCCTTAGTGGTAATAGGTAGGGGACAAATAACAACGCCGTACATTCTAGTCATCCCAAGCGAAGGTGATTACTGCTTTATAGGCAGAATATTTTCCTCCCTATGTTAAACTTTTTTTCATCGCAGTACAACCATAAAGACAACACAAACCCATTTTTTCAATTTTTGTTTGTCCCCTGCCCTCCAGTCTTTCCTCGTTATCTATTCCCTTTTTTTCTTGACTTTTCTCTGTTTTTGTTCTTTCTCTCTGTATTTATTGTCTTCCCTTCTTATTGCCATCTTGCCACAGTTGTTTGCATGTCTGCTGTGCTTTGAATGTTGCTGGCTGTGTTTGAGCCCTCTGCCTTCTGTCTTGCATGCATATGCACACACACTCTACAGTAAAGACACATTGCTTTCATGGCCAGTAAAGATGCTAATGCAACAGTAAGCTACTGTAAGTCTTTGAAACTCCCCTCCTTCAATTTAAAATTATACATCTGCACATGGTATAACGCAACATTCCTTTTTATTTTTTATTGAGTTGACAAATTACTGAAGCAATGACTTTGGAAGTGATTATTTTTCTTCCATCTATTTTGAGGTTATCATCAATACCTACACAAGGCCCTTTAAGAAGTGTTTGTCAGAGGATTTACGTTAAATGTATATGACACACAACACAAAAAAAACACAAAATTGCTTTCATCTTTGGTGGCACTTTTCTTAGAACATTCTTACCATGACTCGTCAAACAGCAGGCAAGAAGTTTATTTCATAAAGGTTCTTCAAAACACCGCACTATAAAATTTCTTCAAAATGATTCTAAATTTGGTCAGTTGACATGACACATATTTCATTTTATTTTTGACGGTGCTGAAGAAGTGTAAAGTTTGGCTCCTCAGCTGATGTCTTCTGTTCCAGACTAATTTTACACCCTATATTATTTGCATACCATAACCCTCTGAAATACCTATTGCTTTTTTATCTCTAGTTCCTAGTTTGGTTGAACACCCAGTCACAATTGGCTGCTTATCGCAAAAACTGATTTCAAAGAGGCCAAAGCCAAACCCAATTGCCTAAACGGCTGCCTCAACAGATCAATGATTTGGCTTCACTTGAATCATAATTGACATACCATCAAGCTTTTTGTCAAATACTGTACTTGATTATGCTTCTCACATTTTGAACTTGTGCCTGGCTAACACACTTGGCGAATCACTTCAAATGTTGTAATCTGGAGATCAGTTCACAAGTCTGATCTGTTTTCAGTTCTTCCATTTTTTTATTGAGCTGCCTAGAACTGAGATTTACCTTGAAATAAAAGAATTTAAATACATGGGTGACTTTTAGTAATGAGACATCTAACCTTTAAAAGATTTCTCACCAATTACTGTGCTTCAATAATAATGGGAAGAATGCT